>BQKN01028509.1:0-11935 GCA_022839385.1 Asparagus kiusianus
TATAAAATGACCAAAACCCGAATAGTTTTACACAGTGAAAAACAATCAAACAGATCTCTTCTTTCCTTCTCTTTTCAAATAGTTTTCTGTTTACGCTGGTTCCCAGAAAGTGGAGAAGAATTCGCAAAGCCTTCTTGAAGCTCGTGCCGACGAGAAGGAGGTTCCCTGACCGAGGGTCGTTTTATCTCCGGGAGCTTTTGCCGCGTAGCCCTGTACGAGAGGGGGCAATTAGTTTCTTTAGACAGTGCTTGCACGCCTCGACCATCAGGCCATATTTCTAACCTCTATTTACTTTTCATTTTATATATTTCTTATATCTACGTTATTATAGTGATTATCTGTTAAATTGCTTAAACTTATTTTCGTTATTGTCTAAACAGCTTATATTCCCAACATTATGTGGGTACCGTACATTTATATACATACAGATAATTAGTATTCCAATGCGCGCTTATTATCTACATATAACCAGGAAAGTGGGTACATGAGCAATGCCCATGCGCTATATTAGTTTGTCTCACAAGGGCAAATGATATTTGTGCCTTTTGAGCTAGTTCGAGTCTTACTTTTGACATATATTATTAAAATGCTAGTTCAATACTGGTTATGTTTGAGCTCTTTCCTTTTCCTATTTAAACTCAATTTAATCTAATCAGACCTTTCAAAATCTGGTTAACCTGTCAATAGAGAGGTTATGTTTGGGTGGTGAGTGAGGTCAAAGTCCTGACCCCAACCAACACATTTCAATCCCTAGCATAACTATACATTAATTTGTAGTGTTGAGAAAGGATTATAAAAAAATCACATTAACAAAAGCAGTTTGTACCCAAAAGGAGGAACAAGTAGAGTATATGCTCCATTGCCAAACAGATAAGATAGCATCTGCTGATTATGCCTATTATAATAAATACATAATATCTGATCAACCAAATTACCAGGAGAATGCATAGGCCTATTGAATATATGTTGTGTTGAATCTCATATAACTTGTGCTTCTTATTCATAATAATTTTTTTGAACGAAAGAAACAGGGAGAGATTCCCTGTTCATATATAAGTATTAATCAAAAGTTGATCGAATTTACATGGGTACCAAAAAAAAACCGAAGATAAATAGAACCAAAAGAAGAATAGCCTGGTGAGGAGAGGAACTTGTCGTCACTCGTTGAGCCTATTCTAAGTTGTTTCCATTCATCCCAGGTTAAACAAAAAACCATACAATGACAAAAAAACAAAAAGAAAGAGGCTGCTGAAAATTGTAGCAAAGAACATATACTACTGACTGAAAACATATAAAATACTACAAAAAGAAACTTCTAAGAGCTCAGATGTTATCTCAGACTGCATCCCCTGAGGTCACCTTTGCCAGCTCCTGTAATCCAAGTTCAATGGCTACTTTGTGCATAGTAGCTAATCTTTTGCTGGGCACAGAACCTGTCCATTGAAGAGTAAAACGAGCTATATGAGATGCTATATGCAAAGGGGAGGTAGAAACACCATTGAAGATGAGATTTTTATTCCTGCTGAATCATATTCTCCAACAGCAACCAGGAAGAATGACTCTCCATAAAATCCCTAGGTGATGGTCTATAGATTGGTCTAGAGACCCAGAAAGAAGGGAAGACATGTCGTTTGGCCACTTATCTGATATATGGTTAGGAGCAATCCGTGACCAAACCTCTCTTGTTACTTGACAACGAATGAAGAGATGATCATGAGACTCATTGTGCAAATTGCATAGGAGGCAGATGGTATCTCCTATCCAACCCTTTATTGTTAAGACATCTCTTGTATGAAGATTTTGCTGACTGAGGATCCAGAAATATATTTTTACCTTATGAGGGATATGAGATTTCCATATGAAGTTGAAGAGATGGAATTTGATACCGCCAATACTGAGAAAGTTATAGCATGACTTTATTAAGAACATGTTTGATGAGTGTAGCGGCCAAAGTATTTTATCTGGGACTAGAACTGCAGGAGGTCTAAAGGAGTCGAGAAGAGAGTACAATTGATTGATTTCTTCTCTTGACTCTGTTGTTGAACCTCTTCTAATAATTGGATGCCACCTCCGCTCCTCATTGATGAAGGATCATTGGGACTGGACAGAGCTGAGGGGTGAGAAAGCTAATTGAAACACCTTGGGGACTAGGCTACTAAGAGTGTTCTCACCAAATGAGACATGCTGAAGAAAGGGACGTTAATAGAATATAAATCTTTGATCAACTTAGAGGCTGTGTCTCTTGGAGGGAAAGCTAAAGGGTTGGAGGAATTAATGGAGTAAATGGGATAAAAGACCTTACTGGTGAAAGAGCTTCTATCATTGATTTTCCAAATCCACTTGGATAAAAGGGCTCGGTTAAACAGATGCAAGTTGATAACTCCAAGCCCCCCCTCCTATTTAGGCTTGCATACTTTACCCCAGTTAATTAAACTCTTGGGTTTAGAAGATTGATGATGACAGCCCCATAGAAACTTCCTTCTGATTTTGTCTATGGCCTTGATGAGCTACAATAAAAGTTTAAAGAAAGACATGTAGTACAGAGGGAGAGAAGACAAAACTGAGTTTAAGAGAGTGAGTCTGCCAATTTACAGATAAGCATTTTTATACATATATTATCTTCTTACTATGAGGAATGCAGCCAAGATACTATAGGATAGAAGAAAAAAGATTTTTGACTTGTTGAAGCTTGCGGAGTGATATGTGGGGGGCACTTTGCCAAAATCCATCCCTAAAACCTATTCCCATTTATTTGAACACAATTCCATACACCATACTTGAACAACTCCTTATGTATATCAACCACATTCCTTTCCCTAGCAGTGAATTAAATAACAAAGACACTAACATTTTTTTGCAAGCCCATCTCAAACATCCAAACCTGGACTCCCCATGCATGCTATGTTAATTTTAGAATTAGGTTCAGACATGAATTTGCCTCTCAACTGACTCTAATCGCATGAACCATGATACTAAGGTTTCTATTTTCCAACTGCAATCACTCTATATCTTCAGCTCCCAACTCACCTTTCTCATTTACGTTACCCTCTCTCTTCAGATTGAGTAAGGTCTTTTATATTCAAAGGCATAACTGCTGTCAAAACAGGGAAATAAATTATAAAACAAATTCAAGAGTTAGAAAATTCTGACCTGATCGGGAGCAGTCGTGATAACACTGCCCTAGAAGATTAAGGACCCGCCTATCGCCCTGGCGCAATTTGTCCTCTCTCCCCTAGCGGTAAAAACCCCCGGAATCGGCCGGCCTCTGCACTCGGGCGTGAGTCACAGAGCTTATGCTCAGACGAAACCGGTTGCCCAAAGAATAGAAAATATGTAGCCGAAATTTCTTGGAGGTATAAGAGTAGAGGAAGAAGAGAGTTTAGAAGATTTTCTCTTCATTGGTGTGAATCAGAATGAGCTCCAAGCCTTCTTTTATAGGTGATGAGAGGTGTAACGGCCGCTGAATCCAAGGGACCGTTACGCACGGTTTTAGCTTCCGTTACCCGCATGCAGCCGTTACAGAATGTGTAAAACGTGCAAAAAATAAATGTTTGAGAAGCAAAAAGGGTGTGCGTGTACGGTGCGGCGTGGCGCGCGCGCGTGCGGGCGTGGCGAGGCGAGGCGTGGCGTGCGTGCGCGCGCGCGTGTGTGGTAGAAATGCAAAGCCCACAAAACCCAAAACACTATTCAAAGCCCAATAAGGAGAGAACCATTATATACCCTTCACTATTCATTTCATTTTCTAATGTGGGACTATTCACAAAGGCAAAATTGCATTTTCATGACAAAGCTTCCAACAGTCCCCCCAAAAGGCAATATTGACTGAAAATAATAAATCAATAAATAAATCACAAAATAAATATAGGTTGGGCAACCTTTCGTATCGTGAATTCGGGAAAGGTAGCTTCGGCTTTGAACCTTTCCTTAGTGAGTTCATCGCCACCTGAGGGACATAATGGACTAGGCCTTGAATTAGGCCCCTTGGATCAGGTATTGATAAAAACACACACAATACGTTTTCATCTATTGAGCTAAGCGAGTTGAGCGTTAAAGGCCATGCTCACAAAAAACCGACTCATGAGAGTTTTTAGGGGTCAGCCCTGCCCCCCCTAACCGCGACCATCACGGTTCCTCTCACGTAGGTAAGTCCTCAAAGGGTACTACAGCTGTTTATTTAATACCCCCCACAATACACGCGTTGGACTTATTAAGAGTAAAACTCAGCCTAGCCAGCTGTATCATAAGAGCATCGTCACCATAGAGAAGAGGTAGTAGCAAATGCTACATAATGATATAAAAATATATCTAGGTCGATGCTCCACACGAGAGTCATTTGTCCAGCTTGTTTCTACCACATTGAACCGATATTGGGACTACGTCTCCAAATAAGAGTTGGGTTGCCGCTGTTAGTGACCTCATTTATGGGCTTAACCCCATCTCCCTCGATGAATCCAGAACCACACTCCTGGATAATCCCTTAGTTAAAGGGTCAGCAAGATTTTTCTCAGACTTTACAAAGTCCAAGATCACAACTTTGCCTAATAGGCGTTGTACAGACTTATATCTTATTTGAATATGTCTGTTATGTTTTTTATTTACATGTACTTGCTTTAGAAGCTCTATGGTAGATCTAGAATCAGAGTGAATAGAAATAGGAGGAGAAGGTTTAGGGACCAAACGAAGTTCAGAGAGAAGATCTTTTAACCATTCGGCTTCTGTGCAAGTAGTATCAAGAGCAATCAGCTCAGATTCCATGGTGCTCCTAGCAATTATTGTTTGCTTACATGATTTCCAGGATACAGCAGCACTACCAAAAAGAAATACATATCCAGATGTAGACTTTACACTGTTTGAATCTGTGACCCAGTTGGCGTCACTATACCCTTCTATAGCATCAGGGTAACTAGTGTAAGTTAAGCAGTAGTCAATTGTGCCTTTCAGATATTTGAATACTCTTTCTAAGGCAGTCCAATGATCTTTACTAGGGTTGCTAGTATACCGACTCAGTCTCCCTACAGGATAAGCTATATCAGGTCTGGTTCGGTTGGATATGTAAAGAAGAGATCTAATCATCTGAGAATATTTCAGTTGTGAGACATGTTCACCTTTATTCTTCTTCAAAGATATAGAAGAATCATAAGGTGTGGAAACAGGTTTAGAGTTATGAAAGTTGAATTTGATTAGCATTTTATCAATGCTATGGGAAAGACTCAAAGATATTCCTCTAGTATCTCTAGAGATTTTCATTCCAAGTATCATGTCTGCAAGACCTAAGTCTTTCATATCAAAGTTTTTGGAAAGATAATCTTTAACCTTTGAAATTAATTCAAGTGTTGTTCCAAAGATAAGGATATCATCAACATAGAGACAGAGAATGACATAGTCATTGTTTATCACTTTAGAATAGACACATTTATCGTGTTCATTCACAGTGAAGCCATATTGTGCAATGACGTTGTCAAATTTTTGGTGCCATTGTTTAGGAGCTTGTTTAAGACCATACAAAGATTTAACAAGCTTACAGACTTTGTTTTCCTGACCCTTGGCAATGAGGCCTTCAGGTTGGTGCATATAGATCTCTTCATCTAAATCACCATTCAGGAAAGCAGTCTTGACATCCATCTGATGTATGATTAGCTTATGGATAGCAGCAAAGGCTAATAATACTCGGATAGTTGAGATTCGGGCTACAGGAGAATATGTATCAAAATAATCAATGCCCTTTTGTTGAGTAAAGCCTTTAGCTACTAATATGGCTTTAAATTTATCTATGGAACCATCAGCTCTGAGTTTCTTCTTGAATATCCACTTACAACCAATAGGTTTACAACCTGGAGGTAAGTCAGTGAGTATCCAAGTATGGTTTTCCATGATAGATTTAATTTCATTATCAATGGCTTCTTTCCAGAAAGGAGATTCAGGTGAATCTATTGCTTCTTGGAATGAACTTGGATTACCTTTAACAAGAAAGGTAAGGAAGTCTTCTCCAAAATCCTTTTCGATTCTACCTCTTTTGCTTCTTCGAGGTTCAATATCAAGAGGTTGAGAAGAACTGGAAGATGGTAGATCAGAAGGAATAGATGATCTGGGATTTTCTGAGATTTTGGATTTGAAAGGAAAGATGTTTTCAAAGTAGACTGCATCTCTTGCTTCAATGATGGTATTGTTGGATATGTCACTAATTTCAGATTTGATGACTAGATATCTGTTAACATTGCTATCTAGTGCATATCCAATAAAAGCAGCATCTACAGTCTTAGAACCAATTTTCCTCTTCTTAGGTTCAGGAATAGCTACTTTAGCCAAGCAACCCCAAACCCGGTAGAAATTCAGGTTAGGAGATCTCCCCTTCCAATATTCATAAGGAGTTGTATCAGAATTTTTCTGGGGAATTCTATTGAGAATGAAGCAAGCAGAAAGAAGAGCTTCACCCCAGAGATTTTTAGGTGCTCCTGAACTGAGTAACATACAGTTCACCATGTCCATTATTAGGGTTCTATTCTTTCGTTCAGCTACCCCGTTAGACTGTGGTGTATAGGGAGCAGTAACCTCATGAATAATACCGTGTTCTTGGCAATATTCTGTCATATGATTTGAGGTATACTCCCCCCATGATCAGATCTTAGAATCTTGATCTTCCTGTCAAGTTGATTCTCAAATTCAGCTTTATACACCTTAAACCTATCTAAGACTTCATCTTTAGTTTTGAGAAGATAGGTGTAACAATATCTGGAGTGATCGTCTATAAAAGTCACAAAATACCTCCTACCCCCTTGGGTGAGAACTCGGTTTGAGTCACACACATCACTATGAATTAATTCGAGGGGTTCGGAGTTTCTAGTTATAGACTTGAATGGTTTTTTAGTGTGTTTCTCTTGAACACAGATTTCACACTTAGATGAGGAATCATGAGAAGATTTAGGAATGAGGTTTAATTTACTCATTCTATGCAAGGTTTGGAAATTGACATGTCCAAGTCGTCCATGCCAAACATCACAAGACTCAACAATTTGAATAATAGAAGACTCAGAAATTTCATTAGAACTGGAATTGATTAAATTTAGTTTGAAAAGGCCATTACAGATAAAACCTTTTCCTATGAAAACATTACTCTTTGTAATCATAAATTTATTGGATTCTTTTACAATCCTATAACCAGCTCTAAGAAGAAGAGATTCACTAATTAGATTGCGACGGAGAGAAGGAACATGATAAACGCCTTGCAGATGAAGAGATTTCCCAGAAGTCATGGTGAGCTCTATACTTCCACTTCCTATTATTGATTTAGTGGAGTCATCTGCTAAGCTTATGCTTCCTCCACGTGATTCCTAATAATTTGAAAACCAAGAGCGGTCATTACAGACGTGGATATTTGCTCCGGAATCCAAATACCAATCAGTGGAAGAAGTTAGAGAATTTACAATATAAGATGAAGAGGCTAACCTGAAGGAGGTTGGATTCATTTTAATCATATTAACTTTGTTGGATCCATTTCCTTTAGGGGCAGGTTTGGCCGGTTCCTTCTTCCGAAAGAAACAGTTGTGAGCCATGTGGTTGGTTCTACCACAGACAAAGCAGAACTTCTGATCAGACTTATGGCTGGAAGAATTGGGATTTGACTTGAAGGAGGATTTGTTGAAAGATTGTTGATTTTTCTTGAATTTCTTCCCTTTGGGTTTGAAATTCTTAGATTTAGGCTTATCCTCTACCAAGTTTACTTTAGCTTTTGTTTCATTCTTGGTGTTGGAATTTTGCCTGTGCTGGTCTTCAATACGAATAGTCTTGAGGGCTTCAGTTAAGGTTAGATCTCCTTGTTTGTGTCGGAGATCTCCAGCAAATCTAGACCAGGAGGGAGGAAGTTTATCAATCAAACAGGAAACTTTATAGTCGTCAGTAAAAGTGTTTCCTTTTGATTGGAGATGATGGAGGAAATCTAGGAATTTGTGAATTTGTTCATTAATGGGCTTGTCATCAACCATCGTGAACTTATTGAAGGAGGAAGAGGTAAAACGCAGAATTCCGGCATCATCATAGCCATATTCTGCTTCAGGAGCATTCCATAGATCTTTTGCACTTTTGAACTCATAGTATATGTCATAAAGGTTGTCCGCAAGTGCACTAAGAATCCTATGACAACAATGATAGTTGATTTCTTCTGGTTTCATAGAGCTAGAAAAGGAGCTAGCACCAGAACCAGAAGTGGAAGGAGCAGGTTGAGAAAGATCAGGAGTCAAAGGTTGAGAACCACTAGTAGATGACTCAGAAGTGTCAATAGCAGATAAAAGACCTAAGGTAGTGAGCCAGTATTTCATCTGATTAGCCCACCGTTTATAGTTAACACCGGTGAACTTCTCAGGTTTGACACTTTTTGAATGATCAGGAATTGCCATAAGTCCAATTCAAGTTTACTAGTCTAGGTAGATATAATCTGATCAAATAAAGAATTTTGTCAATACTACTAGACCAGAAACTTAATTAAACCTGCTCTTAACCAAAAACTCTAAAAGTGAAAAGATTAAAGTTTTACTCGGGTAGTTTGGCCAGGTAAGGATAGTACTAGAGGTTGATCAATGATCTATTAAGTACCTCGTTTCTTGCAGAGTGCTTTACGCAACCCTTAAACCTTGCCTTAGACACTAACTAATCCAAGAAAACTTGAATCGGTTCACTTAAAGATTTTTTGTTTCTTTACTATGAAAATTGACAGATACAGAAATTGAGTATAGAAGCAGCAAAGAAATAAATTTTTTTTTATAACTAATTTAGATGCAATAAATTAAAACAATTAACTAATACAACAAGTAATTATAAAATTCGGGTGAACAGTAATCCCGATGAACAGTAAAAAATTTTATTATTATTTTTTTAAATTTTTTTACTAATTAATTTAACAGCAAGAATTTATTAATTAATCTTCTAGATTGCTGTCAAAACAGGGAAATAAATTATAAAACAAATTCAAGAGTTAGAAAATTCTGGCCTGATCGGGAGCAGTCGTGATAACACTGCCCTAGAAGATTAATGACCCGCCTATCGCCCTGGTGCAATTTGTCCTCTCTCCCCTAGCGGTAAAAACCCCCGGAATCGGCCGGCTTCTGCACTCGGGCGTGAGTCACAGAGCTTATGCTCAGACGAAAACGGTTGCCCAAAGAATAGAAAATATGTAGCCGAAATTTCTTGGAGGTATAAGAGTAGAGGAAGAAGAGAGTTTAGAAGATTTTCTCTTCGTTGGTGTGAATCAGAATGAGCTCCAAGCCTTCTTTTATAGGTGATGAGAGGTGTAACGGCCGCTGAATCCAAGGGATCGTTACGCACGGTTTTAGCTTCCGTTACCCGCATGCAGCCGTTACAGAATGTGTAAAACGTGCAAAAAATAAAGGTTTGAGAAGCAAAAAGGGTGTGCGTGTGCGGTGCGCGCGTGTGTGGTAGAAATGCAAAGCCCACAAAACCCAAAACACTATTCAAAGCCCAATAAGGATAGAACCATTATACTATTCATTTCATTTTCCAATGTGGGACTATTCACAAAGGTAAAATTGTCTTTTCATGACAAAGCTTCCAACAATAACTTCCTTAACCCGACCTCCCAAAATGATGGATTTGAATGCCTAACCTAATCTCTCCAATCCATTTAATTCTAGCCATAATATGCACTTATTACATAAAGTTTCTTGAAATAAAGAACATAACATGCTTAATTTTGTAAACCTTCAAATTTCAAATCAGGAGACACCATCTTAAACTATACAGGATATTGGTATGTACTGTGATTCAATAACCATTTGAGTAACTAGAAATTTTAAAGAAAGATTTATGTAATACTAACAACAGCATGAAATCTTAATCTTAAGATAAGCAAAGCTACTTATCATCATCTGTAATAGGGAAAAACCAGTTTAACTAATATCTTCCTAGGAAATGCTTGCTATTAGACTCTTCTTAATAAGGGCTCATGTTTGTTCTTTTCGATACCTCTGAAGTAAAATTAACCAATAAATAATGTAAAAAATAGGTTGAGATATAACAATTTCTTTAAATGAACAACTTACTCTGCTCGAGACGTCATACACAACAATAGCTGCAGCTGCCCCACGATAATATATGGGAGCCAGGTTATGGTATCGCTCTTGTCCAGCAGTGTCCCAATTATAGATTCCTGGAAAATTTGAGCTATATTGAGGTTTTCCGTAGTAGTTCATCTCTATATGAGAATGTATGAGATAAATGGAAAACCTAAGAACAGACCTGACAATCAAAATACTAATCTTTCCTGTTCCCATCTCCCCAAGAAGTACCTGGAGAAACAATTATTCATCATTTGGTAAGTAATTCTCTTTACTTAATGCAAGGTTACATATAATAGAAATTCCTAATAATCCAATATTAAGATATGTGGAAACAGAACCCATTAAAGATCAACTCATGTATATCACAGTATCATAAAACTCGAGAGATACACAAAAAAAGCTTATAGAAGACTATTAACTAATTTGTTATGAGAGTCCCAAATTAAGGCATCTAAAGGAGACCACAAGTCAGAATTGGTTACATTTTTGCATGCTTGATGATTACATGCATAAGAAAGGGAAAGTGTTCAACTCCGAGAAGGAAGAAATATGAAGAAAAGATTCAAAAGTTATCATGATAACATTCATGTACATATGATGGGTATATATAATACAAACAGAGAGCTGTAGATGCTAAGATAAATTGTATCCCTATAAATCTTCAGTCACACGTTTATCACATATTTTAAGTTTGTAAACGGTATAATACAGTCATACAGGATATTATATATATGGAAATAATGGGTATGAGGTGGCGGTTTATTTTACAAAATGAGCTACTAAGAGATAGCCATTTGGTGAGGCCACCTTACGAGTCACATTAAAATGTGTGGGCCTCACCACTCTATCTGTGTTGTGTGTATATGTGAGCGTGTGCGCACGTGTACGTGTGCGTGCGCAAGTGCGGACGTGTGTGTGTGCATGTGTGCGTGTGTGTGTGCATGTGTGCGCGCGTGTGCGCGTGTGCGTGCATGCGTGTGTGCGCGTGCGTGGGTGTGCGTGTGCGTGCGTGGGTGTGCGTGTGCGTGCGTGCGTGCGCGTGCGTGCATGTGCGCATGCGCGCGCACGGTGTGTGTGTATCGCGCGCGCGCATCTATATATATATAAACACACACACACACACACATACTCTGAAATAAAAATTTACAGAATATCAATATTGATTCTTTCATTCGCATGTCACAAGATAAAACATGTTTATGTTTCTTTTATTATATATATTATAAATTGAAAACCTCTCATTTTTTAACTAAATACCCAAATGACCCATTTTTGAACTAGATACCCAACAACCATTTAAATTCATAGTTTTAAACTATGTACGGATTGAAATAACACCTTGAGCCATGCTCAAAGAGTATCAAAAAGTGGATGTAAAGTGCAGAATATGCGCCCAATTATAACGAGTGTGATAAATTGAAATATATATTACATAAGTCAGCACACCGTACTACCTTTAAAAGTGTGAGTTTGGGAATATCTTTCCACGGATAAAAATTCCCTTCATCCTATTGGATATTACATTATTATCATATCATATCCTAATTAACAGGTATAATATTCTATTTTCCTATCCTAATTAATATACGTGTATAAGGTTTAGCTCCTATTATCCCATGTGAACAGATTTCAAACTTTAATAGGTATATGCTTCCATTATCCTATCCTAACTATAATACACCTATGCAATGGCGAATCCAGGATTTCTAAAAAGTGATGTCACCATATAGTTTAATAATTAGGGATAAAGGGCTAATTTGGTCCCTATAATGGGGCTTCATACTCAAATTGGTCCTCATATTTCATTTTTCTCAACTTGGTCCCCATACTGGGGTTTCACACTCAGATTGGTCCTCCTTTATTTTTTT
>BQKN01028521.1:0-23333 GCA_022839385.1 Asparagus kiusianus
AACATTACACACCAAGTTTCGAGAAAAGTAGAAGACACATTGAAAGGTACCCATGTTAAGGGGCCGTTTGGTTCATGGGAAGGACATTGGGTTTTGAGCAGAAAGCCTGTCAAAACTGGCACTTTGGCAGGCTTTCTGCCCAAAACACAATGCCCTTCGCATGAACCAAACGGACCCTAAAGAAATCAAATGAAGGCATACGCTCTTCCTCGTGAAGCATTCTCGCTCCTTCTATGCCGCGTGTTATTTGTAGAGCGAACGTTACACATGCACCAGTTTCAAGAAAAGTTGAAAAAAAAAGATTGAAAGTAACGCATGTTAATTAAAGAACTCAAACGAAGGTATACGCTCCTCTCCAACCATTTTTGCTCTTTCTACGCCGCGTGTTATTTGCAAGGGTAGCTTTAACGCGCTAAAAATTTCAAAAGAAAAAGGTCAATTCTGTAATTTGATCAAATGCGTGCTCTATTTAGGAGTTGTGGTTCTCTCATCTTCTACCGTATTTTTCCATTTGGTTCTTCGAACTTGAGCGAGAACCAAATAAATTATAGTTTTATAATCAATGAGGATAAAGATGGATCATAAGTCACCTAGAGTCTAGAATATGCCGAAAAATAGAGAAACGTGTACTGGAAGTCTCTTGTTCTTGCAATCACATCGTAAAGGTGCGCTCCCCTCCCTCCCTCCCTCCCTCTCATATTTTATTTTATGGACGATGGGATATAGAGGATTTATCATTCGAGATTTACCCTTGATAATATTTGTTTCAGATTCCTTTTAGTTAGTTAACTGGTAACTCCATTGGAATCGTATAGCGACTATTTTATTTCCAAATATGATTTTTATTTATTGTTTTCCCATATGTGGCCTCCAAAATGGTGTAATTAGAAGCTATTATTCGAAAAATCTAAAGAAAGATTCAGATAACAGCTCATGCCTAGATTTCCTAATATCTCTTCTTCTTTGCTTTACCCTTTGTTTTCTCTTTTGTTTCCACGAGTTTGAGTTGATTTTGGGAAACTAAGCTTTGTGAATTTCAATCTTTTTTTTTCTGATGGTTTATATGGGGTTGAAGCACTTACAGCCTTCTTTGGGATTTAATGCTGTTTCAGATGTGAACTTGCGCCAAAAAGTGATAGTAAAAGCGTACCAATTGGATTTGGCGCAATCTAAGTGCATCATGACCGCGAGCTTAGGAAACCGGAGTTTATGGTGCCGTGATGTTGATAAATGGGGAGGGAGGAACAACTGTGGTTATCTCTCGAGCCCAAGATGCACGACTTGGAGCGTGTTTTCTCTCACTCGTCAAGAGCTCACGTCACATTCTGATGGGAAGCTTTGCTCGTCTGCATAGATTCCATTCGCGACTTTGCTTTACCATAGATACATACTCCGTTGAAGTTGGTTGCGTTATGTGAATGGCTGATTGTGCTTCTCAGAGGAATCGAACCTAGTACCTCGGAGTACTACTCATAAGCAGCTTACCAGTTCAGCTAGACCTTCTTGGATTTAAATTAGAATATGTGTTTGCATAATTTTGTGGCGTTGTTGTTATAGTACTTCTCTAGGTGTCTTTGTCGTTTGAGCATTGTAATTGCAGAGTATTATATGGAGTGCTTTTGCAGCCATGGAGTGAGAATGTACCATTAGAGAAATCTACAAAAGCTTGTGATTTTAATTTGTACAATTGACCCATTACTCCTCAAATTTCTTCTTATTTTGTGAATTTAGAGGGTCTCAGTTAATTATGGAAAATATAGCATATGAATTTCTATCTTTTTCCGATGTTTTTTATTCGATTAAAGTTTTTTAGTGATTCTCCGGCTTTGGAGTTGTTTTAGTGGCTCTTTTTCTGGAAAGATAGTTTGGGTGTTAAACATAGTAGACTTTTGATTATTTTTCGTTTTTACAGCAACATTGATCGAACTCTGAGAAGAGAAGAGAAAGAAGAACTGATATTTCTGAGGGGCTCCGGTAATGGGTAAGTGGGTTTTCTCTTCTTTTCGTTGTGTTTTCTCAAGGAGAATGGTCCTCCTTATATAGGGGCTAAACCCATCATCTCTACCTCTCAGATCCGCCCCCATGAGAGATTTTCTCTCAACCACCATTCTCTCAACAGAGAAACCATGGTTGATTTGGTTATCAATGACTGAGTCAAGCTAACATCTCCTACTTGACCAAATTAACCAAGTGACATGCCTCCCACTATCCGTGAGATCGGATGTTTCTGCTTACCATTACTCCCACTATCCGTAGAGAGTAACTCTTATTTTATTATTCATAAAATTTTACTTGGACTTATTTATTCCTAAGTCCCATCAAACTTACATGTTTGATAAAAGATTCCGCTGGTATTCCTTTTGTCAAAGGATCATCAATCATATCTGTAGTAGGGATATAAGTCACTTTGACTTCTCCCTTTTCTACAATATCTCGAATATAGTGATACTGGATCTCAATATGTTTTCCTTTGGAGCTATTCACGCCACTATTAATTAAGCTAATTGCTGCTTGATTATCACAATAAATATCAATAGGTCCTTCTAACAAATTGAGATCAAGATCAATCAAAGACCGTCTTATCTAGACAGCATGTGTAGCTGTCATACTGTAGGCTATATATTCAGTTTCTTGCGTATATCTAGCAACACACCCTTGTTTCTTGCTACTCCAAGAAACAGCTCCTCCTCCAAAGTTGAATAAGTGTCCCGAAGTGGACTTTTCATCATCTTTATCACCTTCGAAATCAGCATCGGAATAACCGAGGAGTTCAAGTGAATCAGCTTGATAAACTAACCTATGAGTCAATGTACCTCTGATATACTTCATAATCCTTTTAACAGCTTCCTAATGTGCTAGTCCTGGATTACTTTGATATCGACTGACTAGACTCACAGCATAAGCTATATCAGGTCTGGTGCATAATATTGCATACATCAAGCTTCCAATTGCTTGAGCATAAGGAACATCTAATGGCTTCTGCCCCTCTTCAGGGCTTTGCTCTTTACATAATCTTTTTCCCATAACCAACGAAGTTGGTGCCGGATTGGAATTCTCCATTCCAAACCTTTTAAGAACTGATCTTATATATTTTTCTTGGTTTAAACTTAGCATTCTAGACTTTTTATCTCGAATTATTTGAATTCCAAGAATATATGATGTATCTCCCATATCTTTCATCTCAAACTTTTCGCTGAGATCTGCTTTGGTTTTATTCAACATTTCTATGTTATTTCCAGCGAGCAATATATCATCCACATATAAGGATAATGTAGTAAACTTGCTCCTACTTTTTAAGATATATACACAATTATCTAATTTATTTTGAATAAAATCAAGTTTAATAACTGCATCATGAAATTTGAGATACCATTGTCTAGAAGACTGTTTTAAACCATATAGAGATTTTATTAATTTGTAAACTTTATGTTCCTGTTCTTTCACCTGAAAACCTTCAGGTTGTTGCATATATATTGCTTCCTTCAACTCTCCGTTAAGGAATGCAGTTTTAACATCCATTTGGAATAACTCTAAATCAAGATATGCAACAATAGTCAAAATAATTCTAATGGATACAAATTTAGCTACATGAGAATACGTCTCCTCAAAATCTATTCCTGACTTTTGGTTGTAACTGTTGGTCTCTTTATTTTGATGATGTTTAACAAACAATTTACCACTAATGTTGTTTGTCTAGTATTTGTGTTTATTTATTTACTGTAGACAAATAACAAGTTGGAGGATGGATAGAATCGAGCATTCACGATCATATCAAATGGAGGTTGGCGAAATTGTGGAGTGAAGCCTATGTAATTCAAATTGAAGATCCAAGTCCTAGCTTCATCCGCAAGTGTACCAAGTTGAGCTACATCGAAGATCTATCAAGCTTAGGTATATTTAGTTTAGGTTTTATATTATGTGTGTTAGTACTTTAAGCTTAATCATATACACACACACATATTTGGTTTATATATATATAGTTATATATATACACAAGTTTTGGTTTATGGACTTAACAATCATTGTATACATATTTCATTAAGTCTATAAAATTTTTTCATAGGGTTTCAAAACATTGTTTATGTCAAAACATTAAATTTCATGTATATCACATTTTTATGTTTTGGACACACTTGTAAAATACATAAGTTTTCAAAAATGGGACACTCAATTTGAGAAAATTTTTTCTAACATGTTTAATTTCATGTTTATAAATGTTTCCTAAAGTTTTATAAATTTTGGAATTAATTTGTTATGTTTATTTGAATTTACAAAATCAAGATTTTAATAAGCTCATGTTCGTGCACATGTTCGTGCATGTTTTTGCAAAACTGATGCGTTTTCATAATTGGGAAATGCGATTTGAAATATTTCTTTGTTTAAATGTTTATAATCATATATATAAATATTTTCCCAAGTTTTACTAATTTTGGAGTTGTTTTGTTATTTTTAATTGAATTTACAAAACCGAGTTTTCTGTAGTTTTTTTTCAGAAACTATATATCTGTGTTCAAATATTTATTTCTCTCAACTGGGAAGTGATATTTCATAAATTCTTTGTCTAACATGTTTATCTACTTGTCTAGAACCTTCCCTCAAAATTTCATGATTTTTGGAGTTGATTTACTATTTGTAATTGATTTTACAAAGTCAGATACACAAAATTCTAGAATCTGTCAAAATCAAAAACTGTCCGTGAACAGTGCGGTCGACCGCTACAGTCGACCGTGATACAGTACGGTCGACCATCACGGTCGACTGTCTATAGTTTAGAGAGCAGTTTATAGTTTTATTTCTCGCGGTCGACCGCCACGGTCGACCGTCGAAGTTACCGTTGCACAATAACGGTAACTTGCTGATTTTTGTTTTTAGTTGGTTTTTGGGGTTTTTTGGGTTGTTTTCTTCTTCCGTATATATACCCCTTTGCCATAACTATTTTCTACAACCAAGGGATATTTTAAACAAGGTTTTACAAGAGTTTAAGCTGTATTTAAGTGTGGGTTAAAAGTTTCAAGTTTGTGAAGACTGTTTCACAAGAAGAGGAGATCATTTTTGGTTTGAGCTTTCCACTTCACATCTCCATCTCTCTTGTTCTAGAGAAGTTTTCTCAACTTAATTATCTAGCTTATTTACATTTACATTGTCATAGTTATATTTGCTAGACTTTAATTGAGTTTGATTTTATTTCTCTTTGTTTACACACATAACCATTGAGCTTATTGTATTTTCATACTTAGTATAATTTGAGTTGTGGGTAACAATTGAGAGTGAGCCTACATTGAGTTCTCATCTATTATAGAGAATAAATTTGTTATATTGTGAGTGTTGTAGAGTTTTCAGTTAGCTAGAAAACCATATTGTGAGGAGTGGAGTGTAGTCACATTGTGAGATTATGAACGTTGATCGGTGACCGTTAAAAACCGATATTGTGTGGTGTAAATATTATTCGGGTGAGCGTAGAAAACCCGGTTGTGTTAGTGGATTTCTTCCCGAGAGTGGGGAACGGAGACGTAGGACGGAAGGTCCGAACTTCGTGATCATATCGTGTGTTTGAGTTTGCTTTGGCGCACTTACTCTTATGTTTATGTTTCTTATCACTATTGTCCATTGCTCATTATTTATATCATCCACTATCTTGTTTATTTTGTTTACCCTTGTGTATATCACTTATCCTAGCTCACATATCTTGTTGTATTTTATACTTGCTAGGATAACTTGTTAATTAGTTTTAATTGGCATAAAATCGGATTAGATTAGCATAAGACCATAATCACCCCCCTTCTAGGGTGTAACAATTAGTATCAAAGCTTGGTGCTCTTTGATTTAAGATCTAATTACCTTGAGTTAAAGATCCAAGTTATCTTTTTGTGCTAATCCAATTTTTGATTTTATATCTTGCTTGCTTTTTACATTATGGATATGCATGGTTTAGGTTATGCCATTAATATTGCTCATAGATTAGATAATTTCCCTTATGCCCAATGGTGTGTTAGATTTAAACTTTTTGTTCAATCTAGACACTTCGATTTATGGGAAAGTATTGACGATGCTTATATTGTGCCTACTTTGGAGAAATCCAAGTGGTGTAAAAATGATAAAAGATTATTTATCATGAACAAGCTCTTGTTAGAATTCTTACATAATGCGTTCAATTCATCTTTTTCTAACAAGCTTGATTCTTTTGATAGCGCTTATACATTGTGAAAATTTATAGAAGCGCATCAAGGGGACTTGGAGGCGATCCGACAAGCTTTGGAGGATCCCGCTTCAAGTTCAAAAGGAGTATCATGCACACGAGCACTAGGCGATAGCCCTAGTGAGGTTTGCGAGTTCGAAACCCTTAATAATTTATCTAGTGATGAACTTGCTTGTGCTAGTGAAAAACTATTGCATGCTTATAACAAATTGCATAAAGATTTTGTTGATTTACAAAGCAAGCATGTCATTTTGAAATCCGATCATGAGAAGCTAGCTTCCAATTTTGATATCATTTCTCAAGAAAATGTTGCTCTTAAAGAAAATAATGATATGTTAAAATTAGAAAATGAGAAATTATCATCATCCATTTCTAGCCTATCTCATGAAAATGATAATGCCATGTTAGAAGTAGAGAACATAAAAAATGATACTGCTTCGTTTATAAATGACTATATATGTTCTACTTCTAATGTTAATGCTAATATGCCTAATGATGAGTTGAATAATGTTAAAAACCATATTTTTTCTTTAGATTCAACTCTAACTACATGCATTAACAACCATAAGAAGCTTGTGAACATGTGTGCTAAGTCTCATGCTAAAACATCTAAACATCCTATTCATCATGCACACATGTATAGCAAAGTTTACAAATGCTCTATTTGCGGCCGAAAAGGTCATTTAGCTAAATTTTGCTATGATGCACACAAATATAAAAATGTTAATACTCCTTGTGCATCTCATCAAGTTTTTTCATCACATGTACACACACATGCACCCATTGTTCATTATAAGCATGCTCATGTGTATAGATGTGATCATTGTGGTCGTTTTGGTCATTTGGCCGAATATTGTTTTGATTTGAAAAGAAAATCATGTTTGCCAAATGTTTCTAGTAGACCACATGTGTTTAAATGTGATATTTGTGGTAGATTTGGCCATTTGGCAAAGTTTTGTTATGATTTGAAAAAATATTCAATTTTGCCAAATTTCTCAAGTAAATCACCTTTGTTTAATGATGTTTCTCATTTGCAAAATATTTCTAAAAGACAATCTTTATTTGCAAATGATTCCCGTGCACGAGCTAATGGTCCAAAAAAACAAATGGATCTCCTTCATTGCACAAATTACAATCGGAAAGGTCATTTGAATGACTATTATTTTGACCGTGTTAGTGCACCACATGTGCCCAAACGGGTTCATAACCCTAGGGCTTTGAGCTTAAATGATAAGGGTCATGTCCCTAAACTTTTTGGTACTAAGAATACTTGGGTACCAAAACAAATTTGATTTTTAAACCAAGAATTTTAGTGCTTTTCTTTTTCCTTTTCTTGGTTTTGAAAATTATACTTTAAATTTTTGAACATGAAAACAATTCTTTTTATTGGTCAAATTCTTTTGTTTTCATGATTATTGGTTTTGTTTTGATGAGAGGTTTATGTTTATATAACCCCCCGGGTTTAATGGGTGTTTATTCCCAAATCTTGTTTGTCGGGTACTAAAAGTTCTTATATGGGTTGGTACAAGCTAAGAGCTTGATATATTGTTGCCTCTCTTGCATTTTGTCAAAAATTTTGTTTTGATTTGTTGTTTTGAATTCATTATATAAGCACAAATAGATGATTCAAATTCAAATATGCTTTATAATGCATTCTATGAGTGGTTTGATCAAGTTCTACAAAGAAAACTTGCTTTATTGATCAAACATCATTTTTAGGCTTAAAATTTGATTTATGATTTCATTTAGTTGATTTGTTTTCATTTGAAAACATTTTGCATGATTCCCATTTTCCTTTTCTTTTGAGTTCATAAATCTACTTTTATACATGGTTTTTATGTTCTTTGATATGAGACACTATTTTCCATATTGATATATTTATATATGTTCTCATTATTCTTTTGTATGTGAGCTGTGTTTAGCATTTATGCTTGCTCACTTGTTTGTCATGATCTTTATTTCATATATTGTATATGACATTTTGATAGGGGGAGTTATTCCCTATATTTGTTTTATACTCACCCATGCTCATATGTAGGGGGAGCTTTCGCTCTCTTCATTCTTTATGGTTTTCCCCTTTTTGATATTGTCAAAGAGGGAGAAATATTGTGAATATAGCCTTTCTTATTTATATGCATGATAATTATAATATTGTATATTCATTTTCTTTCATGCATATATCCTTTTTATAAATTATTTGTCATCGTCAAAAAGGGGGAGATTGTTGGTCTCTTTGTTTTGATGATATTTAACAAACAATTTATCACTAATGTTATTTGTCTAGTATTTGTATTTATTTATTTATTGTAGATAAACAACAAGTTGGAGGATGGATGGAATCGAGCATTCACGATCATATCAAATTGCGGTTGGCGGAATTGTGGAGTGAAGCCTATACAATTCAAATTAAAAATCCAAGTTCTAGCTTCATCCGCAAGTATACCAAGTTGAGCTACATCGAAGATCTATCAAGCTTGGGTATATTTAGTTTAGGTTTTATATTATGTGTGTTAGTACTTTAAGCTCAATCATATATACACACACACATTTAGTTTATATATATAGTTATATATATACACAAGTTTTGGTTTATGGACTTAACAATCATTGTATACATATTTTATTAAGTCTATAAAATTATTTCATAGGGTTTCAAAACATTGTTTATGTCAAAACATCAAATTTTATGTATATCACATTTTTATGTTTTGGACACACTTGCAAAATACATAAGTTTTCACATATGGGACACTCAATTTGAGAATTTTTTTTCTAACATGTTCAATTTCATGTTTATAAATGTTTTCCAAAGTTTTATCAATTTTGGAATTAATTTGTTATGTTTATTTGAATTTACAAAATCAAGTTTTTAATAAGCTCATGTTCGTGCATGTTTTTGTAAAACTGATGCGTTTTCACAATTGGGAAATGTAATTTAAAAAATTTCTTTGTTTACATGTTTATCATCATATATACAAATATTTCCCTAAGTTTTACTAATTTTGGAGTTGTTTTGTTATTTTCAATTAAATTTACAAAACCGAGTTTTCTGCAGTTTTTTTAGAAACTATATATCTGTGTTCAAACATTTATTTCTCTCAATTGGGAAGTGATATTTTAGAAATTCTTTCTCTAACACGTTTATCTACATGTCTAGAACCGTTCCTAAAAATTTCATGATTTTTGATGTTGATTTACTATTTGTAAGTGATTTTACAAAGTTAGATACATAAAATTCCAGAATCTATCAAAATCAGAAACTGTCCGTAAACAGTGCGGTCGACCGTGCTACAGTGTGTTCAACCGCCACGGTTGACCATCTGTAGTCTAGAGAGTAGTTTTGTAGTTTTATTTCTCACGGTCGACCGTTACGGTCGACCGTCGAATTTACCGTTGCACAATAATGGTAACTTGCTGATTTTTGTTTTTTAGTGGGTTTTTCGGGTTGTTTTCTTCTTCCCTATATATACGCCTTTGCCATAACTATTTTCTACAACCAATGAATATTTTAAATAAGTTTTTACAAGAGTTTAAGCTTTGTTTAAGTGTGAGTTAAAAGTTTTAAGTTTGTGAAGATTGTTTCACAAGAAGAGGAGATCATTTTTGGTTTGAGCTTTCCACTTCACATCTCCATCTTTCTTATTCTAGAGAAGTTTTCTCAACTCAATTATCTAGCTTATTTACATTTACATTGTCATATTTATATTTACTAGACTTTAATTGAGTTTAATTTTATTTTTCTTTATTTACACACACAACCATTGAGCTTATTATATTTTCATACTTAGTATAATTTAGGTTGTGGGTAACAATTGAGAGTGAGCCTACATTGAGTTCTCATCTATTATAGAGAATAAATTTGTTACATTATGAGTGTTGTAGAGTTTTCAGTTAGCTAGAAAACCGTATTGTGAGGAGTGGAGTGTAGTCACATTGTGAGATTGTGAACGTTGATCGGTGACCGTTGAAAACCGATATTATGTGGTATAAATATTATTCGGGTGAGCGTAGAAAACCCGGTTGTGTTAGTAGATTTCTCTCCGGGAGTGGGGAGCGGAGATGTAGGACGGAAGGTCCGAACTCTATGATCATATCGTGTGTTTGAGTTTGCTTTGGCACACTTACTCTTATGTTTATGTTTCTTGTCGCCATTGTCCATTGCTCATTATTTATATCATCCACTATCTTGTTTATTTTGTTTACCCTTATGTATATCACTTATCCTAGCTCACATATCTTGTTGTATTTTATACTTGCTAGGATAACTTATTAATTAGTTTTAATTGGCATAAAATCGGATTAGATTAGCATAAGACCCTAATCACCCCCCCCCCTCTAGGATCTAACAATAACCCTTGGAAACTAACTGTGCTTTGAATTTATCAATAGATCCATCAACACAATATTTGTTTTTGAGCACCCATTTGCATCATATGGCTTTTCTATTTTCTGGTAGATCACATAACTCCCATACCTTATTCTTTTCTGTAGAATTAAGTTCTTCTCTCATAGATTCTAGCCATAAAGCTGATTCATGCGATTTCATCGTATCAGAAAAGGTTAAGGGATCTTGTTCTTCTACATTTGTATCTACCGAGAAACAGGATGACTCACATGAATACAAATAGTAATCATTCATCCATGAAGGTTGTGTTCTTGGCCTTTTGTTGCCTACAACTGGTTGATTAGGTATATTATTTTTCATAGGTATTTTATCATTTTCAAGGTTAGGTTCATTCACAATATCAGGGTCATTAGTGGGAACAATACTGTAATAATCATCATCTATTATAGTTAGAGGTTCTGTTTCCTCTCGAACTTGTTCCTCTTCCTCTAGATTCTCTAGAAATGTAGCATCTCTGCTTTCAATGACTCCTTTTTTTATTGTAGAACTTATAACCTTTTGAATTTTCTGAATACCCTATGAATCTACACTTTATTATTTTAAAATCCAACTTATCTCCAAGTTAACATGGAATGAGAACATGAGCTATAGATCCTCACTTCCTGAGATGACTCAAATTGGGTTTCCTCCCATTCCATAATTCATAAGGTGTAGATACAACTGAGGTGAGAATTCTATTTAAAATGTAGTTTGTAGTTAATAATGCTTCTCCTCAAAAGTTTTTAGAGAGACCAGAATGAGACAACATGCATCTAACTATATTTAATAATGTTCTGTTCTTTCTTTCAGCAACACCATTCTGTTGTGATGTATACGATATTGTTGTATGCCTTTTAATTCCATGCTGAATATAATAACTTTCAAATTCTTTAGAATTATATTCTCCACCTCTATCAGTTCTCAGAATTTTAATTTTCAATCCAAGTTGGTTTTCAACTTCTGCCTTATATCTCTTAAAGCAGTCAAAAGCTTCTAATTTTATGGATAAAAAATAGACGTGTGAAAACTTAGAATAATCATCTATAAAAGTAATAAAATATTCTTTATTACAATGAGTTTTGACACTTAGGGGACCATAAATATCCGAGTGTATCAACCCTAAAAGTTCATTGGCTCTTTGTCCGCCAATAAAAGGTTTTCTAGTCATTTTACTAGTTAAACAATATTCACATGGTGGCAATTGAACATTAGATAGTACAGGAAGCAAGTTCATTCTGATAATTTCTTTTATTTTTGAAATACTAGTATGTCCTAGTTTAGAATGCCATAATTCAGACTCGGAAATATAACAAGACAAGTAGTTTAAATTTGAAATTTTATTATCAGAATTATTACAAACTACTGAAAGAATGCATAATTCATACTTGGGCACATATTTTCCCATAGCATACACTTTATTATTCTTTCCTATAGAAATCCTGTTATTGTAGAACCTCACTTCCAGTCCTTTCTTCATCAAGCTGGGAACCGAGATCAGATTGCACCAAATTCCTGGCGCCTAGAACACATCTTTGAGGACAAGAATGATGTCCCCAAGATCCAATCTATACGAACCAATACCTTCTACATTGAGATATGTATTATTTCCCATATAGATTCTCTATTCTCCTTTCTTCAGCTTGGTGAATTCTATGACTCCATTCTTGTCCTTTGCGATATGCCTAGTCACACCGGAGTCGATCCACCAACCACTGGTATCCGTCATCACAACATTACATTCCGTCACACCGACGAATTCTCTTTTGCTAGTACCCCTTTGTTCTGGATGCTCATAGCCTCCCTTATTATCCTGCTTTTCACCTTGTGGGCAATTGGGCTTAAAATGCCCAAACTTTTCATAATTATAGCAGGCTCCGCGGGGTACTTTCTTTCTCTTGAACTGTTGTGATTTCGGTCCTTGCGGTTGTGGTTTACTAGAACCAGGGTTTTTATAGCTTCTAGCATTATACCTCTGGTGGACATAATTCAGCTCTTGCTGTACTATATTCAGTTCTGGTTCTTTCCTACTAGCTATTAAGTCCTGTTCTATCGCTAGGTGCATAGGAAGATCAGTAACAGACTTAATGGCAGGATTCATTCTTAATGTGGTGGCAGCCACAACAAGTGAAGGGGGAAGACTATTTAGAATGGTTGCCACTTGTATTCTTTCCTGGAGTTTGGTCTTAGCAGTAGATAAGTCCTTAGCCATGACAATTATTTTATTTATATGCTCTACGACATTGTCTCCCTCTTACATATGACAATAATTATACTTATGCAAGAGGAGTTGAATGTTAACTTCAGAAGCAGTGTTGTATTTTTCTTTTATTGCATTCCACATGTCTATGTAAGTCTTATAAGTTTCAAAAACTTTGATTAAGTTATCTTCCATGAACATGAGCATAAGGCTTTTCGCCTTTTTTATCTTTCGACTTTCACTGTTCAAACCCTTTCTTTTCTTCAGGTGTTAATTTATCAGTAAGGGTTGGAGCAGTGGTTTCGATTAAATTATCAATGTTGTCATGAAGAAGAGCATATCCTATTTTTTTATGCCACATATAATTACTGCTATTAAATTTATCAATTTTCCTAGTTCTGATAAAATAAGTTTACTAGCCATTCGGTAAAGAACTAAAACTAAATTCAATTTTAAAATATGTATAAGGTTGATATTTTGACAATTATACTAAAATATAATAAAGCTAAATAAATAAATTAATTAAAATGAACCTGATTCTTGTAAGTTGAGAAATGAAGCTCCAATTAAAGCGAGATTGTCACTTAGCGTTGTTGACCGAAGAATCTGTTGTCGAAGTTTCAACGTCATTTCTGACGGGATTGGAGATGATCAACTTGGAACAGCCGGGCCAGCAAACAAGCATAACACTCAAGACCCAATAAGAAGGCCCAATTTATGTTAATGCAGATGTATGCAAGGCTTTGAGCTCACGTGTTTGATGGGAGAGAGCCTTGAAGATGGTAAGTGGGTAGTACACGTGATAGGAGTAGGCTATGAACAAGTAGGTTAAAATGAACTATGACAAGACTTGACAAGTAGGCTATGAAAAATAATGGATGTAGCTGGATCTAGGGCCGGCTTTGGAAGGCTATGTTGTAGGACCGAAAAACAAAGGGATGTAGCATTTGAGAAATTAAAAAAATGTGACAAGACTTGACTAGTAGGCTATGAACAACGGCTATGAAACAAGCTAGAGTGGAGAAAAGAGAGTAGGCTAGGAAAAAAATAAATGATTCGTTGGCAGACCTCAACAAAGTGTATTTCTCTTCAAAGAGTACGGTGGCTGTCTTTTAACTGAAGGATATAGAGTAGGCTTCCTTTTCTTCTTCAAGAATGCTGCTTCTTCTTCAACTGAACTTTTCTTATTCAACAGAGAGTGCTTCTTTGTTGGGAAAATAGCAGGATTCCGAGATGATGGAGAACCTTCAGCTCTGATACCAGTGATCGAACTCTGAGAAGAGATTAGAAAGAAGAACTGATATTTCTGAGGGGCTCCGATAATGGGTAAGTGGGTTTTCTCTTCTTTTCGTTGTGTTTTCTCAAGGAGAATGATCCTCCTTATATAGGGGCTAAACCCATCATCTCTACCCCTTAGATCTGCCCCCATGAGAAATTTTCTCTCAACCACCCACGATTCACATTCTCCACCATTCTCTCAACAGAGAAACCGTGGTTGATTTGGTCATCAATGACCGAGTCAAGCTAACAAGCATCACAGTTCATCATTTATAAAACAAAAATGTTGGGTCCTTGTCACATTAAGTTAGAAATATGTTACAATTTAATTTAAAAGCAGTAGAGAAATCTCTTTCAAAGTGTTCGATTCATTCTATAACGTGTTTGGTAATTTATAAAATTTGTAATTGGTAGATGAGCGTTTTGATTTTATGTAATACATTCACACATAAATACATATATATACATACACGAAAACACACACACACACACACACATCTCTAACATAATTTAATGCTATTATAAAAATGGATAGCCATATTAAAATATTTCTACCCAAAATACCCTCCAACAGATCCATCCATTGATCATAGATACATGAAGATACATATGTTAGAACATAGTTCATACAATATCTCTTGTTAGAGTAACAACAAAATCTCATTTATTACTAATGGTTGTTTGTAATGATATATTTTATGTATAAACATGTCTACAAAAGATATGAGGTGAAATAATGAAAAATCAACATTCATGTTGATTTCAGCGATCACACCATCGATGATCATGAAGATACAAAAGATATAAGGCCAAACAATGAAAAAATCAACATTCATGTTGATTTCAACCATCACACCATCGATGATCATGAGGACACCATCAATGGTCATGAGTCAATTGATGAATTATAATGCACAATCAGAGAAAACAAAAACAATAATCACACCATCGATGGTGTACAGGAAACAATCGATGGTTAGCTTGTTGGGGATTCGAAATAATCAAATCAAATCTGTACCCTTCTGGATCATGTGTTTGAGAGTTGAGCAAGAAAGAAATTCACCACAAATCAAAGATAAAAACTTGCAGGAAATAAGAAAAAAAACACACAGATTTAACGAGGTTCGGCAACGTGCTTACGTCCTCGGGAGCCACACCACACAATTCCTTTGATTAATTGTAGAAGGAATTCAAGCACTCAAGCTAGGGTTTAATCTCTACGTGATTCTCTCTCAAAAGCTCTCTTTTTCTTGTCTTCTGACTTTTTTTCAACGTTCTAATTAGCCCTAGAAACATATAGGTATGTATATGAATTCCAGCTCAAACAGAATTCAAAACAGTTTAAGAAATTGCTAGCTCGACTCGCGATCGACCGTCGAACTAGTCGCGGTTCACCGGATAAATGACAAAAACCTAAAAACACCTACAGGGTCTCACGGTCGACCGGACCATTTGCCATGATCGACCAGAAAAAGTCCAGAGACTTTTCCTGTCTCGTGCACGTTCGCGGTCGATCGCACCAACCATCACGGTCGATCGTAGCTTGTCTTGACTGTTTCATTCGTCTTCCTGATTCCAGCTTCGGCTTCAGCTTTGGGTCTATACTTAGACTAACAATCTTCCACTTGGAGACCAAAGCGCCATCAACGAGTTCTCCTAAACTCTCTCCTTCTTCGCAAGTATCTTCTCTTCCCCAAAAAAAATCCTTTCTTCAATCATCATCATCTCGACGATCTCGCCGATCATCCTAGTATGGCTCCACCTTCATCTTCTACCCGTGAAGGCCAACTGAAGTTACGCACAACTCTAGTTTCTCTATGTTGACTGCCTTCGTTAACATGTCTACCAGATTTTGACTCCCCAAAAACTTCTCTAAATGTAACTTCCCGTCCTCGATCTGCGAGCGTATGAAATTGTATCGTACGTCGATGTGCTTCGTTCTGGCATGATGTACTAGATTCTTAGCAATGTGTATAGCACTCTGGCTATCACAATAAAGAACTCATCTCTTTACTTTCTTCAGTCACCGTGACATACTCAGTCTCGGTTGTAGATAAAGTTATAATTTTCTGCAAACGTGAGACCCAGCTCACTACTATCAATGCTAAAGTATAAACATACCCCATGGTGCTCCGTCACGTATCATGATCATCGACGAAGTCCTTATCTACGTATCCCTGTAGCACCAACTCCTTCCTCCTAAAACATAATGGTTTATTCGTTGTCCCTCTCAGGTATCGCAATATCCACTTCACGACCTCCCAATGCTGCTTCCCTGGATTGCTTGCAAACATGCTTACAACTCTCACTGCATGGACAATGTCCAACCTCATGCAAACCATTGCGTACATGAGACTCCCAATGGCCGAAGAATATGACACCTTGCTCATATGCTCTCTCTCTGCATCTGTCTTAGGTGATTGCTCCTCAGATAACTTGAACTAGCTTCCAAGAGATGTGCTAACAACCTTAACATTCTGCATATTGAACCTCTGAAGTACCTTCTCGATATATTCAGCTTGGCTTAACCACAACGTCCCTTTAGCTTTACCCCTATTGATTCGTATCTTTAGAATCTGCTTCGTTGCACCCAGATCCTTCACTGCAAACTCCTTTGCTAGCTGCTTCTTCAAACTATTTATCTCCTCTAAACACGGTCATGCTACTAACATGTCATCAACATATAATAACAATATGATATAGTTGGACCCAAATCTCTTAAAATAGTAGTTGTAGGCTGTCTAAAAATCACAATAGATAGTTGATCTCTCATCAAACACCGATGATGGAAGTTACAATCTGACGACATCCAGAATGCTACAATTTGAGGACTTTCACGTAGAAGGTTACAATCTGACGATCTTCACAACAACTAATGAAAGTCCTAATTCAACAGCCTTCACAATCAACGTCAACAGTTACAATCTGACGACTCTCATATTTTCAAGGAGCCAAGACGAAGATTACAAGGTGACGATCTTTGCAACGCTCTAGCAAAAAAGACTACAAATTGACGGTCTCTTCATATTAAAATGCAGATATCTCTCAAACCGTAAGGAATTTGGAAAAACTGACAGAGTTAATCGAACCCTATGGGGTTGGTTTGGTCGGCTCCGTCTCGTCGAGATAGCCAATTTTCATATATAATTCGTCGAATTCCGACTTACGGTTTGAAATTTATGACATGTTCTTCGCAGCAAGTTATATTCCGAAGTCCGTCTGCAGGATTGGACTTCGTCTGAACATTGGACTTAGACTGAAGTTCACCGAGCTCGCCAGAGGCTCACCTCTGCATCCAATATTCAAAACGCAGAGGTCATGCCCGCGTTCCAAACTCAAAACGCAGAGGTCATGACTGCGTTCCAAACTCAAAACGCAGATTTCGTGGAGTTAAAACGCAGAGTTCAACTCTGCGTCCAATGACAAAAACGCACAGTTAATGCAGAACCTAACTCTGCGTCCCAGGTCCAAAACGCACAGTTCATCCCTGCGCAGCGCGACCTGTACATTTTCAGCCTAAAACATCCCAACTCTGCGTCTCAGAGTTCATCACGCTGCGCGGCCTGTGCGTTTAGCCACTAAAACATCCCAACTCTGCGTCTCAGAGTTCATCACGCTACGTGGCCTGTGCGTTCAGCCACTAAAACATCCCAACTCTGCGTCTTAGAGTTCATCACGCTGCGCGACCTATGCGTTTTTAGCCTAAAACATCCCAACTCTGCGTCTCAGAGTTCATCACGTTGCACGGCCTATGCGTTCAGCCACTAAAATAGGCCCAACTCTGCGTTTTTAGTCTAAAAAACGCAGAGTTCGGGCCATGAACGCTATTTTTCAGCGTTTGACTCATTCAAACACGAACGGAACAGTTCCAGGAACCGTTTTTCCCTACGATTTGAGGGATTTCCGCCCCACTTAGGAGCGGATTAAGGGGGTAGTTACCACCCTTAATCCCTTATAAATATGAGAAACTCAATTGAGTTAAGGGATCGACTTTTTTGGATCTGGAGGAGCTTCAGAGGGGCTGGCGGATTATCTTTGGATCCTTGAACATTTTTTGGATCTAGAGAGCAGCAAAGGGCATCTCCAATTCATCTTTTCTTTCGATAGCAAAGAAGAAGTCTCTTGAGCAGATCATCGTGGAGCTTGAATACTTAGCTTATTAACCGACTTTTCGGTTCAAATCAACTCTTTTTCAATAGTTCAAACTCGTTCAGAGTTAAACTCGATCTGAGTTATCAACTCGTCCAGAATTTCCAACTTACTCTGCAAGTTCTTCTAAATTCGGTCAGAGTTTCAAACTTGCCACGCAAGTTCTCCACAGCGTCAAATCGTGAGGAGAAGATCACGTTCTAGTGAATCAAGACGTTCGGATCGTCAACGAAGAGCAAATTCGACGCAAGCATTCGAGGGAGGCACTCCATCGCTACCAAGAAGAACTCAGTTTTAAACAAAGGGGAGAATCAACTTCATTCTCCTCTCTTTTGTAATCGGAATCCAAATTGTAATCGATTTTGAGAGAATACATATCAATTTTTCTTTCATTTCTTTTGCTGCAAATTTTCCACAAACAAAAGATGGCGACTCCGCTGGGGACGAGCTTCTCTGACGAAGAGGTGGTGGTGCAATCCGATGTTCATCTCACTAGAACGACCGTCGAAACTCTCGTGGTAGAGTTTGATCAAGCCAAGTTTGAGGAGTCCATCTCCTCCGGATCCCTTAGCCCCAAGGCTATGCGCAAGATCCGCAAAATCTTCAAGGAGACTAAAGCTCCAATTGTTGCTCCTATGCCGAAGGAAGCCCTCTCCTTTAGCCAAGATTGCTCAAGCAGCCCCTCCTCCGAAGGGGTGGGCTCGGTTTATGCCAAACGCACCCCTCAGTGGCGCGTTGTGCAATCAAAACGTAGACTTCAGAGGTGCGTTTCAACATCAAAACGCAGACCTCAAAACTTTGATCTGGCGGAACACAACTCTCAAGAGTGCGTCCCAGAATCAAAACGCAGCCTTCAGGGCCGTGTTCCACAAACTGAACGCAACTCTCAGGAGTGCGTTTCAGAACCAAAATGCAACTCTCAGGAGTGCGTTTCAGAACCAAAATGCAACTCTCAGGAGTGCGTTTCAGAACCAAAACGTAACTCTCAGGAGTGCGTTCAAGATCCAAAACGCAGACTTATGAACTGCGTTAACCAACAAAAACGCAACCGGCAAAGGTGCGTTTCATCAACAAAACGCAGACTTCGGTCTAGCGTTAGTAAAACAGAACACGACCCTCGTGTTCCTTCTTTAGAACACGATGCGATTCGTCGTGTTCAAAAAGATCAACATGGATTCAAGATCCATGTTCACCTGGAGCCAGTCTTATCCAATCATAGACTGAGGGTTCCAATTCAAACCTCACGATCAGTGAGTAATTCTCGAGTCTTTACAATAGGCTTGAGAGAGTTCATATCGAGAGAAAGACCGATGCAACAAGTCATTCGTTCATTCTAATGTGAATGACTAATTCCTACGGTCCTCTCGGGATGTCAATGCTGCTCATATGCGGCCAAACTGTTGGTGTTCGACCAAGTTACGAACGTTGCTTTACCCAACCAACGACGATGTTCTCACAGGAAGAAGTCTCCAGAGACCGAATATCCTGGGGTCACTATCAATATGATCGGGAGAGGGAAAGCCTCAGGTCCTAGTTCCGATGACTCTGAGACAAGTCGTTCACCGACCGTCAGAGAAATCGCTAACGAGTTTAAAGGAGTCTACCAACGCACTCGGACGCGAACAGGAGCCATTCCCTCTGTTAACTATCGGAGGTTAGCCAGAGGAATCAATTCCGATGATGAACACTCAGCCATTGCAGAGTCCCAATCATCAAGCTCTTTTGTTGAACATGAAAGCTCCGCTTATATGACGGGGAACCATGAAGATCTCGCGAAGAGACTTGATGAGCAGGAGGCCATGCTCAAATCTCAGCAGGAGGCCATCAATGAACTCCTGGCTCTGTTTACTCAACTCGTCGCAGACAAGGCCAAATTTCAGAAGACAGATTCGCCACCCAGGCAAGAATCTTCCCGAAGAGGAAGGACGTCTTCATCCCAACCTCACACAAGTAAAGGGAAAGGAAAAGTGGTTGATGACACGGCTTCTGACCAAGAAGCCCACAACCTGAAATCTTCCTCTGATGAAGGAAGAGAGACTGAGAACGAGCAGAATCTCCAATCTGTCAAAATGGAAGAATTGGAAGCTCGCCTCAGTGCCATTGCTAACAGAAGCAAGCTCCAAGATGAGGGAGTTGTCAGGCCCTATCCTGCCGAATGGGATGCAGCCCCTTATCCTCCAAAGTTCGAAATCCCGACGCTACAAACTTTTGACGGCACGGGATCACCGAACCAACATATCTATCATTTCAAGTCACAGACTGGGAATGTGATATCAAACGACGCCATACTGGATCGATTGTTCATTGGCACCCTCAAAGGAGTTGCCTTTGAATGGTTCAAGAAACTGCCTGCGGGGTGTATCCAAAAGTGGGCAGATCTAGAGAGACTCTTCCTATCAAGATTCTTTGAAGAGGATACAGAAGTCTCCATCCATACCCTTCTAGCTACTAAGCAGAAGAAGAGGAAGTCTGTCAAAGCCTTCGTCAAGAGGTTTCGAAACATGACTCTGCGATGACCGACAGGTATGACACAGTCTACCTTGGTGGAGACCTGTCGACATAACTTGCAAACCGACCTTCTAGCCCGAATAGGAGTTGCAGAATGTCGTTCCTGGAGACAACTAATCTCTCAAGGTGAACAGGCTCAAAAGATTATTACCAGGATCAAAGCTGAAGAACAAAGTAGACAGGATCAACCTGAGCAATCGGATCAAGCCCAATCTTCTCAGTCAGAAGAGGAAGATACTACGGCTACTGAAACCAATCCTCTTTAATAGGATGTCAGGTCCAATAACTATCACGTTAACAATTACCTCTGATAGTCTAACTCGTTAGGCGATGTGCCATGTCTACTCATTTTTCCCCTTGCACTTGTTCAAGACTGGGGGTTGGTTTATTTGTAGTTCATTGGATTATGAATAATAAATTTTCTGAGTTGTCACGTTCAATAAAATACATCTGTCAACCACGAAATTCGCCAAAACTATCAAGTTAACAATACACCTCTGATAATCCATTTTCTCCAAATTCCCCCACCAATCCTCTTCAATAGGATGGCAGGTCCACAAAGCTATCACATTAACAATTACCTCTGATAGCCAAACTCTTCAGATAATGGCCTACCTGGTGAGGTGCCTCTATTCTGACTTCATGAATAATGCCCCACTAGGCGATGTGTCTTGTCTACCTCCTTTTATTCCCCTACTAAGTCTTAATCAAGACTGGGGGTTGGTTACTTGGAACCCATTGGATTAAAAGTAATGAATCTTTCACATCGTCGAGTTAACATTACACTTCTGACGATCATCACCCCCACAGAGTATGCATGCAACTCGCATCACTCCTAATTTGTCACGTTAACATCACACCTCTGATAATAATCAACTTATCAATCCTTATCAATAAGGCGATAGGTCCCCAAAATTGCTCAAATCGCAATCTTCCCCAGCGAGACGCTAATTCCCAAAATCTTGTGCAAGTCACAAGTACAAATTCCCGTCAAGTTAACATAACACCTCTGACGACAAAATCCACTTATCGACTCTCTTCAATAGAGCGATAGGTCCACAAATTCATGTCACGTTAATATCACACCTCTGACAAAATCCACTTATCAATCCTCTTTAATAGGGTGATAAGTCCATAAAGTTGCTCCGATCGTAACAAATTCCCGTCAAGTTAACATCACACCTCTGACGACAAAATCCACTTATCGACTCTCTTCAATAGAGCGATAGGTCCACAAATTTCTGTCATGTTAATATCACACCTCTGACAAAATTCACTTATCAATCCTCGTCAATAGGATGATAAGCCCACAAAGTTGCTCCAATCGCAACACATTCCCGTCAAGTTAACATCACACCTCTGACGATAAAATCCACTTATCGACTCTCTTTAATAGAGCGATAGGTCCACAAATTCCTGTCAAGTTAATATCACACCTCTGACAAAATCTACTTAACAATCCTCTTCAATAGGATGATAAGTCCATAAAGTTACTCCGATCGCAACAAATTCTCGTCAAGTTAACATCACACCTCTGACGACCAAATCAACTTATCGACTCTTTTCAATAGAGCGATAGGTCCACAAATTCCCGTCAAGTTAATATTACACCTCTGACGACCAAATAAACCTATCGACTCTCTTAAATAGAGCGATAGGTGCATAAAATACTGTTAGGTTAACATTACACCTCTAACAGTCAAACCCCCTGATGAACTTGTTAATCCCTTTTCAATAAGGATAGTAAGTTTTTATTACAAAATCCCCAACGGATTAAAGATTTTCTAGAATTATCCTAGGGATAGTGAAGAAAATTTCTGAATTTCACTCTAAGTGAAAATTCATGCCAAGTTAATACTGCACCTCTGGCACTTCCAATTTTCTTTCAGTGTTTCAAGTGAAAATATAACACAGGAAGAAATAGTGACAAAGCCTACGTATTCAACATCCTAGCAGGTTGTTATTAATAACACCAGAATCCATGCCTTACACGCATGGGGGACTTTATCTCGATCCCTAATTAGAGATAAGTCTACGCCTAACACGCGTTGCCGGTTAGTCTTTTGCCGTGAAAAAGATACCAAAATCCGTGCCTTACACGCATGGGGAACTTTATCCCAAATCCTTGTTAGACCCTAGAGGGGGGGGGTGATTAGGGTCTTATGCTAATCTAATCCGATTAAATGCCAATTAAAATTAATTAACAGATATATTCTTGCAAGATAGATATACAAAGAGTTATGTGCAAGAATATGCAATATGCACAAGATGATATATCCTATACGATAGAAATATATACAAGGATATATAAACAATAAGATATATCCTAACAAAGAGATATAGACAATGTATGTGCAAGGATATATAACTAACACAAGGATAAACAATATGAACTAGATAGTGGGCAATATAATCAACAAGCAATATACAAAGGCGATATAAGATATGAACATAAAAGTAAGTGCGCCAATGCAAACACAAACAAACAATATGATTACGGAGTTCGGTCCCCACGACCTACGTCTCCGCTCCTCACCTCGAGGAGATCTTCACTATCACAACCGGGTTTTCTACGTTCACCCGAACAACGTTTACACCTCACAATACAATCACTATGCAAT
>BQKN01028522.1:0-14610 GCA_022839385.1 Asparagus kiusianus
GGCTTTGCGTGTTATGTATAAGACCTAGAGACATGTGTTGTGTTGACTTAGAAAAACAAGAAGAGTTGGGATGGGAAAGTCAAAGTTCATGCGATCAGATATGGTTGTTGATATATCTTCCAGGCTCGCACCAATGAAGTTGTGTAGTTACTGGGGTTAGTTTGTTGGCCAAAGTAAATTCATGTAGTCACTTTAGTCAGTGGGAATTTATTTTATTGTTCGCGGGAAAATTTTTTTTCTCTGATTTCATTATTTCCATTAGCAACAATTTATCGGTTACAAGGGATCCGGTCTTTTTATAAGATCCGGTTACAACAAAATCAAAGAAAAATCTAAAAAAAAAGATTACAACTTTCCTTTTTTGAACAAATCGCAAGATCCTGTTTTGCGGTCTCTTACTTGTGTGGGTTCTTCGCCTACGCTGGGGTTAATCAATGGACCACCGCGTGATCTTGATCCGGTCGGATCTACACGGTATGACGGGTGTTATTTCACGAAGGAAATAATAGCCGGGGGTATTATTTCACTAAGGAAATAATAGCCCTAAGTAATCGAAATCGACCAAGCGAAATCGATACTCTTCTCGGGATCAAAAACCAAGTTTTGATCCGGAGGATGACCGTCTGGATCTCAAATCTGATCTCTCTCGAACTCCTGCCTTATTTGGTGTGGATGAACGCTAAGAACCTGATCTGAAAAGTCTAAAACTTGGTGAGGGTAGCCTATAAATAGGCCCCCCCTTTCTTCATTTGAGGAGGTTGGAAAAATTGGAGAGAGGCGAAGCCCTGCAGGATTCGAAGCTCAGATCTAAAAAAGATTGAAGCTTTAGAACCTTGAAGACTTGGACTTTCAGATCCGGTGCTCGGCGATCGTCAATGCCAAATAAGGCAAGAGTTCGAGAGTAAGTCGGATCTTAGATCTACGTAGTTATACTCCGGATCAAAGCTTGGTCTTTGATCCCAAGATTTGGGCGACTATTTCCTTGGTGAAATAATCCCCCCCGGCTATTATTTCCTTCGTGAAATAATACCCGTCGTACTGCGTAGATCCGACCGGATCTAGATCGCGCGGTGGTCAACGGATAAACCCCGGCGCAGGCAAACAACTCACGCAAGCGAGCCACCGAAAAACAGGAGCTCGTGATTTGTTCGACAAATAAGGAGAAAGTTGTAATCTTTTTTTATTTTCTTTGATTTTCATTGTAACCGGATCTTATAAAAAGACCGGATCTTTGTAACTCAAAAAGCTGTTATCTAAGATGACAATGGAATCAACAATGAAGAAAGCTACAGTTTTTCCCGCGAACAATCTGGCGACCACAGTGGGAGCCACCGATCTCGCTGCCGAGATCGTTGCGTCGCAGCCGCGGATCCCGATCCCGGTCGAGGAGGAGGTCGAGTATGAATTCGACCAACAAAAGTTCGAGGAGTATCTGTCATCCTCGTCCGGATCTACCTCCCCTCGCAAGTCCAACAAGTCCAAGAAGTTCTCCTCCAGGAGAAAAACTCGTTGGTATGAAGACGTTGAAAACACCAACGAAGATCTCGCCCCGCTGGATGCCAAAGTCGCATTGGGTGAGATCCCTCCAATTTCCAACCAGGTCAATCCGGTTCTTGCCAATTCCTCCGTCACCAAAGGAGTGTTGACTCTCTCGAAGAGAGCCCGCCAAAGGCGACGCCAACGCTTGGCCCGAGAATTCGCGAAGGCAATGGAATCCACGGATGGAATCCGCCATAACGCGAGTCCGAAGAACAAGAGAGGCAAACAGCCTCAACCACCGATGAATGACAGCTCCTCTAAGCCGCCAACGAACGAATGGATCCGTGTCAAACAGAATCGTTTGACACTTGAGGAGCGCATTCGCAAGCGCCGCGCACTGTCAGCGCAGGCATGGGCTCAAGTCCAAGAGGCCCATAGAAGACTGCAGAAGGAGGTGGCAAAGAAACCACCACCAACCCGCCAAGTATGGAGGTCGAAATCTGAAGCGGCGATTCAGGCTACGGCATAATCGTTACAGCCTTCGAAGCAGGTTCAACCTCCGGAGAGCCAACCCAAATCACCGATAATCCCTATAGATGCTCCGGGAGATCCCACAGGACCATCCCGAAGAAGGAGGTTAGTTTTGGAACGCATCGGTCCAATTTCCGATGAAAGAGGCAAGGCTCCAGTTCAAGAACGTTTGGGCCCGATGAAGAAGCCCCGAACGACTCAACTTGCTGGGGGTTGCCGTCATTTTTAGCACGACAAGGAGTTCAAGGCAGCTACGCGCGCCAATTTGCGCATCGAAGTCCAAGAGTCCGCTGAGAACTCACGCCCACAAAGGCATGTTTCGAGGCGCGTAACTTTTGAAAGCCCAAAGAAGGCAGTTCGCCTTCAGAAGGAAACGTTGACGTCCGATGATGATAACGTTATACCTGAGAAGTTGTGCCAACACACGATAGGTTACTCCGACCTTCAAACAGACGAGTTGTACTATCGTGTTGGGGGTACGAGGAAAACCAGGAAGAGGAGTCCTCAAAGACTAGAGACTCAATGCCCCTATTCCAAACTCGTTCGGGTGGTATTGTCTGAGTGTAACTGCATCAAGACGGTCCCCGAGAGAGTTTCTGTGTTCGAGAGGCTCAGCACAGAAATGCCAAAACCAAGGCATAGGCGTTTCCGACAAAGAAGAGCGGCGATCGGTGATGGAGAATTTCCGAGGGTCACCGCTAACATGACCAGCATAGGGACATCGGCACGGGATGATCTCGAGTCGATTCTGAAAGAATCCTGACGTCTAACCCATCTGCAGTCTGGAGCCATCGCACGAGGAACTTATGGTAGGGTTCGGACAAGATTACCTTCAGAAGGTGAAGAGTCGGATGCCTGCTCTGCGGTCGCATCAGATAATACAGTATCCAGTGAGGGGGAACCCCGCGAGTCGCTGATGATAAGCGCGGAACAAGTGGCCAAGATGCTCGAAGAAGCCATGGCTAAACAGCAAGAGGGCTTCAAGTTCGAAATGCAGATGGCCATACAGACTATGAGAGAGATGCATGACCAACAAATCCAGGCATTGAGGAACCAACAAGGCGAACCAAGTCGTCGTAACCAGAACAATCTGGAAAATGAGAACACGGGTGCAAATGAAACTCATAATGCCAATAACCCTCGCATCAATGTAGGGGGTGGTAACGAGGATGCCAACGAAGATACAAGTGAAAACTTGAAGATCAAAAACCTCGAGAGCAAAATCAATACGTTGATTTCCGCTCAAGAGATGAAGAAGACGGGCATTCCTTATCCATACCCAAGAGAGTGGGAATCAATCCCCTATCCGGCGAAGTTTAGTCTAATCAACTTCACGCCGTTCGATGGGAAAGGTTCCCCCACTCAGCATTTGATTTATTTCAAATCGCATTTGGGTGTTATCTCTGGTAATGAGCCTCTGATGGTACGGTCCTTCGTTGATACTCTTCGTGGAGCCGCCTTCGATTGGTATCGCCGCCTCAAGTCAGGAAGCGTGAATAGCTGGGACGACATGGAGACAAAATTCCTCGCTAACTTCTTCGACGACGATATCGAGATATCTATCGGATCGTTGCTCGATGAGAAGCAGAAGGACGGGGAGTTAGTCGACACCCTCGTCAAGAGGTTCCGGAACAAAGCAATGAACTGTCGAGACCCGATTACTGAGGAGTTCATTCTCCAGACGTGCCACAACAACCTCGCATTGGACGTGTTGGAAGCAATGGGAACAGCACTGTCCAACACTTGGAAAGACTTGAAGATGCGCGGTGAACAAGCTGAACGTTTCCTCCGAAGGAAGAAGGCCGAGAGGAGTCAATCAATGACTAATCCTCCGAATTCGAACTTCGCCTCCCGTGGTAAGGGCAAGACACCTGCAGCGGCTGTCGATGCTAATCAAACGTCGCAACAGCATTCCCGGAGATAGCAGAAGACTTCAGATCAGAGGCCTCAGAAAGAGTACTCCTTCAAGGACGAAGATGTTCCAGACATCTTCGAATCACTCCTTAAAAATAACAAGATCAAGCTGCCACCGATCACGAATCAGGAAGAAGCTGACAATACTGCAGATTCGAAGTACTGCGCGTACCACAGGAGGATCCTTCATCCCACCAAGGCCTGCTTTACTTTAAAGAATAGTATCCAGACCTTGGTTGAAGCCGGCGTCATAACGCTAGAGTAAGCCAGTTGAGGACGGCAACACTCCGATAAGTATAAGAGTATAAACTGCTTCTTAAAACTCCGAAGAGTATATGAGTATAAACTGCTTCTCAATCCTCCGACCGGTATAAGAGGTTAAACTGCTCCCTGATACTTCAACAGGTGTATGAGTCTAAACTATTTCCTTTCTCCCACGGGAAGTTCCTGGAGAGTGCCATGCGTGGTATTCTTAAGGATAACCCGATCGTGCAGTTGATACAATGATACACCCAGTTTTGCAAAGAAAGCTAGGGGTGGATAATTCATGTAACGGGAAGTTCCCGGAAGAATGTTAAATGTAATATTCTTAGGGATAACCCGGTCATGATGAATAAAGTGATAAACACTAAACTCCTAATTTCCGAACACTCTTTTGCTGAGATGAAATCCGATCACTTCATTGGATCAATTTTCCCTCACAAAACTCTCATTGGTGTTTGACGACTCATAGTCTCCACCACAAAATCCCCCACCGATCAAACTAATTGACGGCGGGACCACCAAAATTCTTTCCTGTTTAATCCATTCAAATTTCTGCTATGTTCGTGCACTCAACACTTTCATTATTAGAGTCCGGATATAATGCTTAGAATTTTGATCTATCAATCATTAACGAATTGTCAAAGCCCCTTATCATCAGGAACCCTCTTTGAGTGATTTGTACGAATCAACATTCCTACAGTGATTTGTACTCTCACTCTCACTTTTTACTTGGTCAAACCTTCCTACAGTTAGGGACAAAACCAAAATCCCCTCTCGATTCCTTCAATGAACGAGAAGCCCACAAATCGAGCGATCAAACCTTCTTACAGTTAGGATCGTTTTAAACCCCCCCACTTGGTCAAACCTTCCTACAGTTAGGACCACAACCAAAATCCCCTCTCGATTCCTCCAATGAACGAGAGGTCCGCTTTCAAATCGCGTGATCAAACCTTCCTACAGTTAGGGTCATCTCAAACTCACGCTTGGTCAAACCTTCCTACAGTTAGGACCAAAATCACGATTCACTCTCGGTAAACGAGAAATTCATCTTTAGTTCGGTAATCAAACCTTCCGACAGTTAGGGTTATCCGAATCTTTTCGATTCTCGGAGTGGAGATCCCACTCTTAGTTTCACCTTTTCGGATTCTAGGGGTGGAGATCCCACCTCGAGTCTCCTTTCCTTCTTTGTTCGGGGAATAGAAAATAAAATTCTTCCTTCCCACACCAATCCTTTTCTAAGAATTTAGGATTCATCCTAGGTATTTTATCCCGAAACCTAAGCAGGGATAAGTCTGCGCCTAACACGCGCTGCCGGTTTAGTCTTTCTCCGTAGAAGAAGACACCAGAGTTTGATTCTGGGGTATTTTATCCTGAAACCTAAGAAAGGATAAGTCGGCGCCTAACACGCACCGCCGGTTAGTTCTTAACCGTTAAAAAGAACACCCGCCCACATATTCAACATTGTGGCAGGTTGTTATTAATAACACCAAAATCCATGCCTCACACGCATGGGGAATTTCATCCTGAACCCTAAGAAAGGATATGCCGACACCTAACACGCGTCGCCGGTTTAGTCTCTACCCATAGAAAGAGATACCAGAGCCTGACTCTGGGGACCTTTATCCCGAAACCTAAGTAGGGATAAGTCAACGTCTAATACACGTTGCTGGGTAGCCTATTCCCATAACAATGGCGAAGTCTATGTATTCGAAGTCATAGCAACAAGTCTCAGAGGATTCAATCTCTGAGCACAACGTTACATGCTGTAGGCTTATAAAATTGCCTATAGGTCCCTTAGCACAGCTCGACACAGTAATTCAACAAAACAACGAACCATCGAGTGACGAGACGACGAAGTCAACGAATTGCACACGAGCAACGGAATTCGCGTGCAGAACCAATCCAACGGTTCGGGAAGTCAACGAGTCGTCCAACCATAAAACGGATTCGAACTCAAACACCAAGGCGGATTTACTGCCAAATAAAGATCCTGACTATCAAATCAAGATCCGGATAAATCCGATACAGAACCGGAAGACGAGAAACGATGAAAAACACCCCAAAGGGGGCTCGGCAAAAACCGAGCCAGCTCAAGGTGGCTCGGCCAAAACCGAGCCACCCTGAGGTGGCTCGGTGGCCGAGCCACCCCGGGGTGGCTCAGCCAAGGCCGAGCCACCTCAGGGTGGCTCGGCCCAGTGCCGAGCCACCCTGAGGTGGCCGCCCAGATCTGTGCCAAATGCACAGATCTGGTTGCCTATAAATAGGCGGGGTGATTCATCATTTAGGAGGACTTTTTGGAAGAACTTTTGGAGAGCCGAAACTCTGCCGGATTGAGAACTTGTGCTCGAGTTTTGAAGGCTTGAAGACTTGGATGTTTGGATCTGGTTCTTGACGAGCACCCGCATCACAAAAGGCAGGAGTTCGCGGGAACCAAATCTTCAGATCTACGTTGCTATACTCCGGATCAAAGCTTAGTCTTTGATCCCGAGATTCGAGCGATTATTTCCTTGGTGAAATAATCCCTCCGGCTATTATTTCCTTGGTGAGATAATACCCGTAATATTGCATAGATCTGTTCAGATCTAGATCGTGCGGTGGTCAACGGATCAACCATCGGCGCAGGCAAACAACCCACAAAGCGAGTGACCGCATAACAGGAGCTCGCGATTTGTTCGACAAATAAGGAAAGTTGTAATTTTCATTTTTTGTTTGATTTTCATTGTAACCGGATCTTATAAAAAGACCGGATCTTTTTGTAACACAAAAAGTTGTTATTTAAGAGGGCAATGGGATCATCAATGAAGAAAACCATTTTTCCCGCGAACAATCTGGCGACCACAGTGGGAGCCACCGATCTCACTGCTGAGATTGGAGCGTCGCAGCCGCGGATCTCGATCCCGGTCGTGGAGGAGGTCGAGTATGAGTTCGACCAGCAGAAGTACGAGGAGTATGTGTCCTCATCTGGATCAACCTCCCCCCGTAAGTCCAAGAAATCCCAGAAGTTCTCCTCCAGGAGAAAAGTCCGTTGGTGCGAAGAAGTTGAAGCCACCAACGATAACCTCACCCCGATCGACGCCGAAGTTGCGTCGGGTGAAGTCCCACCGGCCTCTAAGCAGGTCAAATCCGCCGTTGAAGGCGTGGTGACTCTCTCTAAGAGAGCTCGCCAGAGGCAGCGTCAACGCCTTGCGAAGCAATTCGCAAAGGCCATGGAGTCTGTTGACGGGGTCCGCTACAACACGGATCTGAAGAGCAAATGAGGTAAACAGCCTCAACAACAAATGAAGGGTGGTTCCTCCAAGCCATCGACGATGGAGTGGGTCTGTATCAAACGGAACCGTTCGACGCTGGAGGAGCGTATCCGCAAATGCCGCGCATTATCAGCGCAAGCACGGGCCAGAGCTGAAGAAGCCTGTCGGAAGCTACAGAAGGAGGTGGTCAAGAAGCCGCCATCAACTTGTAGGGTTTGGAAACCAAAGTCTGAAGCGGCGGTTCAGACCAAGGAGAAACAACTGCAGCCTCCGAAAGCTCAAACTCCGGTGAATCAACCCAAGTCGCCGGTGATTTCCGCAACTGTTCCGGGAGATCCCACAGGACCATCCCAGAAGAGGAAGTCAGTTTTGGAGCGCCTCGGTCCACTTCCCAAAGAACGAGGCAAAGCTCCAGTCCAAGAACGGTTGGGGCCAATGAAGAAGTCCCAAACGATTCAACATGCTGGGGGTCGCCGCAACCCTCAACACTTAGAGAAAATCGTGGCATCCAAGCGCACAACTTTGCGCATCGAAGTGCAAGAGCCCGCTAAAGATTCACGCCCACAAAGGCGCGTTTCGAGGCGCGTGACTTTGGAAAGCCCAAAGAAGGCAATTCATCCTCAGAAGGAAACGTTATCATCTGATGACGATGACGTTATACCTGGGAGATCGTGTCGACACACAATAGGTTACTCTGATCGTCAAGCTGACGAGTTGTACTATTGTGATGGGAGCACGAGGAGAACCAGGAAGAGAAGCCCTCGAAGGCTCGAAACTCAATGTCCTTGTTCAAATCTCATTCGGGCGATACTGTCTGAGTGCAACTGTGTCAAGGCAGTCCCCGAGAGAGTTTCGTTGTTCGAAAGACTTAGTACCGAAACGCCAAAACCGAGGTTTAGGCGTTTCCGACGAAGAAGAACGGTGGTCGAAGACGGTGAACATTCGAGGGTCACCGCCAACATGACCAGCAAAGGAACATCAGCTCAGGACAACCCCGAGGCGATTCCAGAGGTGCCCCGACGTGTAACTCGTCTTCAATCCGGAGCCATCATTCGCGTGACGTATGGTAGGATTCGGACAAGAGTACCTTCGGGAGACGAAGAATCAGATGCCGGCTCAGCGGTTGCGTCTGACAATACTGTGTCCAGTGAAGGACAGCCCCGCGAGTCATTCATGATAAGCACGGAGCAAGTGGCCAAGATGCTCGAAGAAGCCATGGCCAAACAACAAGAAAGCTTTAGGTTTGAAATGCAAATGGCCATGCAGAACATGAGAGAGATGCATGACCAACAGATCCAAGCATTGAGGAACCAACAAGGCGAACCAAGTCGTCATAACCAGAACAACCTGGAAGATGAAGACACAAATGAAACTCGTAATGCCAATAACCCTCCCATCAACGCAGGGGGTGGTAACGAGAATGCTAGTGAAGACACAGGTGAAAGCCTAAAAATTAAAAACCTCGAGAGCAAAATCAATACATTGATTTCCGCTCAAGAGGCGAAAAAGACGGGCATTCCTTATCCATACCCAAGAGAGTGGGAATCGATCCCATATCCGGCGAAGTTCAGTCTAATTAACTTCACGCCGTTTAATGGGATGGGTTCACCCACTCAGCATTTGATTTACTTCAAATCGCATTTGGGAGTCATCTCTGGTAATGAGCCTCTGATGGTGTGGTCATTCGTGGGCACTCTTCACGGAGCCGCCTTCGATTGGTATCGTCGCCTCAAGCCAGGAAGCATAAACAGCTGGGACGACATGGAGACTAAGTTCCTCGCAAATTTCTTCGACGACGACACCGAGATCTCTATCGGATCGTTGCTCGACGGGAAGCAGAAAGATGGGGAGTTAGTCGACACCTTCGTCAAAAGGTTCCGGAACAAGGCGATGAATTGCCGGGATCCGATCACTAAGGAGTTCATCCTCCAGACCTGCCACAATAACCTTTCGCTGGATGTGTTGGAAGCGATGGGCACAGCACCATCCAAGACATGGAAGGATTTGAAGGTCCGAGGGGAGCAAGCTGAGCGATTCCTCAGGAGAAAGAAGGCGGAGAGAGGCCAACCGGCAACAAATCCTCCGAAACAGAACTTCAACCCAAAAGGGAAAGGTAAAGCTCATGCTAATGCTGTTGATGCTAACCAAACGTTTCAATTGCAACCTCAGCAACAACAACAGCAGCAACAACGAGCGCCGCAACAGTCGCAGCCGCATTGGCAGCAACGGTCTCAGAAGCAAAAATCTTCAGAGCCGAAGTTTCCTAAAGTGTACTCCTTCAAGGATGATGAAGTTCCTGGCATCTTCAAGTACTTGTTGGAGAACAATAAAATTCAGCTGCCAGCGATTGTGGATCAAGAGGGAGCCAGCAAGGTGAAGGATCCGAAGTACTGCTCATACCACAGAGCGGTCCATCACCCTACGAGGTCATGCTACCACCTCAAGGACAAGATCCAGGCATTAATCAACGTAGGGGTCATAACTCCGAAACCGGCCAAGAATGTAGGAGCAAACGCGGTGTCAATCAGTTTTGGATCGGTGCCTACAACTTGGTTCGAGCCAAAGCGCGTCACTAAAGTCGGGATGAAGACGGTGAATGATGACCCGCACGGACAGCGCCAAAAAGGACTCATCCCACACACAGCCCCAAACGGTGAAATTCTCTAGGTGCACCCCGACCTGATTGAAGATGAACAATGGGCCGGATCGTCATCCAAGAAGAAGTCAAAAGGGAAAGGGAAGTCTTGTTGCGGAGTCTCTGCTATCCCAAGAGAAGATGACGAAAGAATCCCCACTTTCCCGCTTTCCGACGAAGAACAGGAAGTCTTCGCGACCCGGAGTGAAAATGAGTATCACTTCAAATATCCATCTCCTGGTGATCAATTAGCTGAGCAGGGGGTGACAAAATGGGGACCAGCCAAAACTCTCACAGAGCTGGGGGTGATTGCGGTTCCTAAACCGGTTGAGGAGGCTCGACGACAGCCGGCAGATAAACAAAAAGAAAAGAGGCCCGAGGAGGTTCAAAATCCGAAGCAATCTCGTTTCAGTCGTCCGATTGGAAAGGATAAACCAGAGAGTTCGAAAACTCCGCGCGTCTTCGACATCATTCAGCTAGCCAATATCCTAGCGCGGATAACGCTATATGAGTTGCTGCGGCTGTCTAAGGAGACTAGAGAAGCCTTGCAAGAAGCCCTGGCCGATTCAGAAGCATTCCTCACTCGGATCAAACCGGCGTCTGAGGAACTGGAACTTTTAGCTCAGCAGTGCAATGTGGCAGCTAAGAACATTCCCTGCATCACCTTCACCAAAGAGGACATGCAGACGAAGAATTCAAACCATGATCGGCCCCTCTACTTCGTCGGGTACGTTGGCTCCAGCAAAGTCAACCGAATCCAAGTGGATCCGGGTTCCGCTGTGAGTATTATGCCACTTCGCCTAATGCATAGCCTTGGCATTCCAGTCAGCAAGTTGGCATCTACGGGCACAGTCATTTACGGATTCAACACCAGCGGGTCAAGGCCTTTGGGAAAGATCCGAATAAAGTGCCAAATGGGCGATCTGAAGACGGAGGTCACGTGCTACGTGATTGATGCTGAGACATCCTATAACTTACTACTGGGTCGGCCTTGGATCCATAGTAATGTTATAGTTCCCTCCACCTTACATCAGTGTCTGAAATATATCGACACCGATGGAAGGGTTAGGACGGTGGTCGCGGATAAGCAACCATTCAAAGGGTATGAGAATTACTTCACAGATTCTCTCCTTTATGGTAACGAATCCGATACGGAACCATCGGTCCAGGGCACGGACAGCGGAGAAGAAGCTGATTCCGAGGCCGGATTCGATTACAATGGAGGTTTTGTTTTAAATGACATTGTACCCTTTGTAATCAATCTTGACGATGAACAATCGTCAGATGGCGGTTGTAATTGGCAACTTGCCGATATTAAAATAAATAATGAGTTAGAGTACTCCTTGTCTCTTGATGATGCGATAAAGGGATTATACGATAATCCTGATTTATGTATGCCGCTCCGATCATCTTGTGTAACGAAGAAACGTCTCCAGCATTCTTTCGGAACAACCCGAATTATTCCTGCTAAGATAGGGGGACAAAAAGAAGTGATTTACGGTAAAGGAGAAAATCTTCCGTTGCCGGATCATTTCCTGAGAGAAGACGAAGATGATGACAAATCTGGTCTGCACTTATCTAAGTATAGTCCGAAAGCGCGCACGCTCATGGAAAAACAAGGGTACGACTTCACACTCGGAGAAGGTTTATACTTCGATCGAGGTTCCCGTATCCCAGTCAAAGCGGCATATGTACCTAAAGGGAAACCGGATGATTATTACCGCCACAAGAGAGGCTTAGGCTACGTTTCCTCGTCTGATGATGAATGTGGTTGGCAAATCATCGATCAAATTGCTAACAAAGCTAAGGATGGGTACTTGCCAGATTCTTTAGCTGGGGATTCCGACACAAGTTTGGGAGAAGTATTCAAAACCCTAATGTCCAACATGACTTCAGCTGATCCATCTACAATGGAAGGCGATGAGCAAATGCCAACGTGGGAAGACCCGTGGGTCAATCATCTGAACCTGCAGTATGGAGATAGGTTTGAACAGAGGGAACCCCCCACAGAGGACAAGATAGTCCAAATTAATATGGGCGATGAAGCTAACCCAAAGCCCATATTCATCAGTGATAATCTTCCTCCAGATGAGAAGGAGGAATTAATTGCCCTTATCAGGGAATATATCGACGTCTTCGCTTGGAACTATGAAGACATGCCAGGGCTCGACCCCAATGTGGCAATGCACTGCCTCGACATCAAGCCGGATGCCAAACCTGTCAAACAACAGTAAAGACGGTTTCGTCCGCAGATTATGGAAGCCATCGAGGCAGAGGTTAAGAAGTTGATCGACTCAGGATTTATCCGAGAGGAACAACATCCAGATTGGTTAGCCAACATCGTTCCCGTCATGAAGAAGAATGGCAAAATCAGGATTTGCATCGACTTCAGGAACCTGAATGAAGCATGTCCAAAAGACGATTTCCCTCTCCCAATCACGGATGTCATTATCGACAATACATGCGGATTCGAGAGAACGTCCTTCATGGACGGCTTTTCGGGGTATAATCAAATTAAGATGCACCCGGATGATAAGAAACATACAGCGTTCAGAACGCCCCTCGGTATCTTTTGCTACACGGTGATGCCTTTCGGTCTGAAGAACGTAGGTGCCACATACCAACGAGCGATGACTAAGATTTTCCAGAAGCACCTAAGGAAAACGGTTGAATGCTACGTTGATGATTTGGTTGTAAAAAGCCACAACAAAGAAGATCACATCAAGGACTTGAAGACGATGTTTGATATCATGCGGAGTCATCAATTGAAGATGAATCCCACAAAATCCTTCCTCGGAATGTCCAGCGGAAAATTCCTTGGATTCGTCATCACCACTAAGGGTATACACATCGACCCAGACAAGGTAAAGGCGATAAATGAATTGCAACCCCCGAGAAATCTAAGAGAACTCAGAGGATTGCAAGGGCGTTTAGCTTACATCCGGCGGTTCATTTCAAATCTCTTTGGAAAGTGCCAGCCGTTCTCTAAGTTAAACAAGAAAGGTGTGTCGTTTATTTGGGACGATGCTTGCCAAAAAGCACTCGAGGATATCAAGGCATATCTGATGAATCCCCCTGTTCTTGTTGTGCCAAAATCAGGTAAACCGTTCTTGATTTACATCAAGGCAATGAACCATTCGATAAGTGCTTTATTAGCACAAGACGATGATAATGGTCACGAACAGGCAGTCTATTACCTAAGTCGGACCTTGATAGGCGCCGAGTCTTGATACCCGATGATTGAGAAAGAATGTCTCGCGTTGGTATTCGCAGTACAGAAGATGCGACATTACTTGGTTGGCCAGACGATTTACGTCATTGCTAATGTTAATCCGGTACGGGTATTCATGACTCAACCAGGTTCGATGAATTGGCGGTTAGCGAAGTGGGCTCTTCTCTTGTCCCAGTATGATTTGCACTTCAAACAGCAGAAGTCAGTCAAAGGACAAGCGATTTGTGATCTTTTGGCGGCAAGTCCAACAACAGATACGGTTGAAGTATATGATGACTTGCCAGATCAAACCCATGAGGTTAACACCACATCACACCAACAAGTATGGCAATTGTACTTTGATGGTGCTTCAAGAGCAGTTAATAAGGCAATAACCCCTGGATGTTCTAGAGTCTCCTCCGGAGTTAGAGTTGTCTTAGTTTCCCCAGGGAAGCATGTGATGCCTCGAGCTTATTCACTGACGAATCCATGTTCCAATAACGTAGCCGAGTACAACGCGCTCCTCATCGGACTCGGTTTCGCCAAAGAGCTGGGGGTCGAATATCTCGAAGCTTTTGGGGATTCTCAATTGATAGTCAACCAAGTTCGTGGAGAGTATGAAGTCAGGAACCCAGATCTGATTCCGTACCACCAGGAGGCCATCAGAATGGCAGATTCTTTTGAAGAATTTTATATCGAATACATCCCGCGTCTCCAGAATGCTTATGCAGATGCACTGGCAGCACTAGCAATATCACTCGCGCAACCGCCCGAAGCTGAACTGCTAGTCACAGTAAGATCACACCAACTTTGCATACCCATATACGATATGGATATTGAAGAGGAGGATGATAGAAACGTAAACGCCAAAGAGGTGAATTCAACCCAAATCGGGTCTGAGTCCCGAGATTGGCGCTTTCCCATTATTGATTACGTCCAGTATGGCATTTTGCCGGAGGATGTAAAAGAAAGAGAATCTATTCGCCGAAGAGCACCACGGTTCTTTTACAATACTGAGACCCGCACATTATACCGTCGAGGGTATGATGATTTGCTTCTCCGATGCCTTTCGAACGAAGAAGCAAAAGAAGTTCTTAAGGAAGCACACGAAGGAGAATGCGGCGCACATCAGCCCGGTCCTAAACTTTATGATCGAATCAGAAGAATAGGATATTTCTGGCCAACAATGGTACGTGATGCGATCGAGTACGCCCGAGAATGTCACGCCTGTCAAGTGCATGCGAATTATATGCACCAACCACCGGAGCAGTTACACACGTCGACCACATCCTGGCCATTCGAGACATAGGGTATGGACATTGTCGGTC
>BQKN01028535.1:0-11553 GCA_022839385.1 Asparagus kiusianus
CACTCCTAGGTGGCTCGGCCAAAGCCAAGCCACCTAGGTGGCTCGGCTCACCTAGGGGTGGCTCGGTGGCCGAGTCACCTCTTGGTGGCTCGGTGGCCGAGCCACCTGGGTCAAGGCATAGTTCTGAGTGCCTATAAATAGGCTAGAGGGCTCATTATTTTGGAGGTTGGAATTTTTGGAGGCGAAGCTCTGCTAGATTCAGATCTGAACCTCGGAGTTTTTTGAAGCTTGAAGACTTGCAAATTTTCAGATCCGGTGCTCGGCGATCATCCTCGTCAAATAAGGCAGGAGTTCGAGAGGGATCGGATCTGAGATCTACACGGATACCCTCCGGATCAAAACTTGGTTTTTGATCACGAGAAGAGTATCGATTTCGCTTGGTCGATTTCGATTACTTCGGGCTATTATTTCCTTGGTGAACTAATCCCCCCGGCTATTATTTCCTTCGTGAAATAATACCCGTCATACCGTGTAGATCTGACCGGATCTAGATCGCGCGGTGGTCCACGGATTAACCCCGGCGCAGGCGAAGAACCCACAAAAGCAAGAGACCGTAAAACAGGATCTTGCGATTTGTTCAGGAAAGTTATAATCTTTTTATTTTTTTCTTTGATTTTGTTGTAACCGGATCTTATAAAAAGACCGAATCTTTTGTAATCGAAAAACAGTTACTCGAGAGAATAATGAATTCAATGAAGAAAGTAATTTTTCCCGCGAACAATCTGGCGACCACAGTGGGAGTCGAACCCACGACCTTCTGAATTCATTGTTCTCTCGAGTAACTGTTTTTCGATTACAAAAGATCTGGTCTTTTTATAAGATCCAGTTACAACAAAATCAAAGAAAAAAATAAAAAGATTATAACTTTCCTGAACAAATCGCAAGATCCTGTTTTGCGGTCTTTTGCTTTTGTGGGTTCTTCGCCTGCGCCGGGGTTAATCCGTGGACCACCGCGCGATCTAGATCCGGTCAGATCTACACGGTATGACGGGTATTAACCCCGGCGTAGGCGAAGAACCCACAAAAGCAAGAGACCACAAAACAGGATCTTGCGATTTGTTCAGGAAAGTTATAATCTTTTTATTTTTTTTCTTTGATTTCGTTGTAACCGGATCTTATAAAAAGACCGGATCTTTTGTAATCGAAAAATAGTTACTCAAGAGAACAATGAATTCAATGAAGAAAGCAAATTTTCCCGCGAACAATCTGGTGACCACAGTGGGAGCCACCGATCTCGCTGCCGAGATCGAAGCGTCGCAGCCGCGGATCTCAATCCCGATCGAGGAGGAGGTCGAGTATGAATTCGACCAGCAAAAGTTCAAGGAGTACCTGTCATCCTCATCCGGATCCACCTCCCCTCACAAGTCCAAGAAGTTCTCCTCTAGGAGAAAAGTTCGTTGGTATGAAGATGTAGAGAACACCAATGAAGATCTCACCCCGATTGATGCCAAAGTTGCATCGGGTGAGGTTCTACCAACCTCCAACCAGGTCAGATCTGTTCTGGCCAACTCTTCCGCCGCTGAGGGCGTGGTGACTCTCTCAAAGAGAGCCCGCCAGAGGCGACGTCAACGCCTGGCGCGACAATTCGCGAAGGCAATGGAGTCCGTTGACGGAATCCGCTACAACGCGGATCTGAAGAACAGAAGAGGCAAACAGCCTCAACAACCGATGAACGGCAGCTCCTCCAAGCCGCCAACGAAGGAATGGATCAGTGTCAAACGGAATCGTTCGACACTTGAGGAGCGCATTCGCAAGCACCGTGCACTGTCAGCGCAGGCACGGGCTCAAGTCTAAGAAGCCCGTAGAAGACTGCAGAAGGAAGTGGCCAAGAAACCGCCACCAACCCGCCAAGTATGGAGGCCGAAGTCTGAAGCGGCGATTCAGGCTAAAAAGCAACCATTGCAGCCTTCAGCAAAAGTTCAACCGCCGGCAAATCAACCTAAATCGCCAATAATCCCCACAGCTGCTCCGGGAGATCCCGCAGGAGTGTCCCGAAGAAGGAGGTCAGTTCTGGAGCACCTCGGTCCGCTTCCCGATGAGCGATGCAAAGCTCCAGTTCAAGAACGTTTGGGCCCGATGGAGAAACCCCAAACGACTCAACATGCTGGGGGTCGCCACCACCCTCAACATGACAAGGAGATCATGGCAACTACGTGCACCAGTTTGCGCATTGAAGTCCAAGAGCCCGCCGAAAACTCACGCCCACAAAGGCGTGTTTTGAGACGCGTGACTCTTGAAAGCCCAAAGAAGGCAATTCACCCTCAGAAAGAAGCGTTGTCGTCTGATGATGATAGCGTTATACCTGAGAAATCGTGCTAACACACGATAGGTTACTCCGACCTTCAAACTGACGAGTTGTACTATCGTGTTGGGGGTACGAGTAAAACCAGAAAAAGGAGTCCTCGAAAACCAGAAACTCAATGCCCCTGTTCCAAACTCATTCGGGCAGTATTGTCTGAGTGCAAATGCACCAATACAGTCCCCGAAAGAATTTTAGTTTTCAAAAGGCTCAGTATCGAAGCGTCGAAACCAAGGCCTAGGCGTTTCCGACGAAGAAGAACGGTGGTTGAAGATAGAGAATTTCCGAGGGTCACCACTAACATGACCAGTAAAGGAACATCGACACGGGATAATCCCGACTCGATTCCGGAAGCACCCCGGCGTGTAACCCGTCTGCAGTCTGGAGCTATCATACGAGCGACTTATGGTAGGATTCGAACAAGACCACCTTCAGAAGATGAAGAATCGGATGCCGGCTCTGCGGTCGCATCGGATAATACAGTATCCAGCGAGGGACAACCCCGCGAGGCACTTATGATAAGTGCGGAACAAGTGGCCAAGATGCTTGAAGAAGCCATGGTCAAACAACAGGAGAGCTTCAGGTTTGAAATGCAGATGGCCATGCAGAATATAAGAGAAATGCATGACCAACAAATCCAAGCATTGACAAACCGGCAAGGCGAACCAAGTCGTCGTAGCCAGGTTAATCAGGAAGATGAGGACACACATGCGGATGAAGCTCACAATGCCAATAATCCTCCCGTCAATGTAGGGGGTGGTAACTAGAATGCTAACGAAAATACAGGTGAAAGTTTGAAAATCAAAAATCTCGAGAGCAAAATCAATACGTTGATTTCCGCTCAAGAGATCAAGAAGACAGACATTCCTTGTCCATACCCGAGAGAATGGGAATTGATCCCGTATCCGGCAAAGTTCAATTTAATTAACTTCACGCCGTTTGATGGGAAGGGTTCACCCACTCAGCATGTGATTTACTTCAAATCACACTTAGGGGTTATCTCTGGTAATGAGCCTCTGATGGTACGGTCCTTCGTTGGTACTCTTCGTGGAGCCGCCTTCAATTGGTATCGCCGCCTTAAGCCAGGTAGTGTGAATAGCTGGGACGACATGGAGACTAAATTCCTCACCAACTTCTTCGATGACGACACCGAGATATCCATCGGGTCGTTGCTCGACGAGAAACAGAAAGACGGGGAGTTAGTTGATACCTTTGTCAAAAGGTTCCGGAACAAGGCGATGAACTGTCGGGACCCGATCACTGAGGAATTCATTCTCCAGACTTACCACAACAACCTCGCATTGGACGTGTTGGAAGCAATGGGGACAGCACCGTCCAAAATATGGAAGGATCTGAAGGTCCGAGGAGAGCAAGCCGAGCGATTCCTCAGAAGGAAGAAGGCGGAGAGAGGCCAGCAGGCGACGAATGCTCCAACATAGAATTTCAACCCACGGGGGGAAAGGTAAGGCACATGCTAATGCAGTTGATGCTAATAAAACTTTTCAATTACAACCTCAGCAACAGCCGCAGCGGCAACAACGGACTCAGAAGCAAAAATCTTCGGAGCCAAGATTTCCTAAAGTGTACTCCTTCAAAGATGACGAAGTCCCCGGCATCTTTAAGTACCTGTTGGAAAATAACAAAATCCAGCTGCCGGCGATCGTGGATCAAGAAGGGGCTAGTAAAGTGACGGATCCGAAGTATTGCGCATACCATAGAGCGGTCCATCACCCTACGAGGTCATGTTACCATCTTAAGGATAAGATCCAGGCGTTAATTGATGTGGGCGTCAAAACCCCGAAGCCGTCCAAGAACGTAGGAGCAAATGCAGTATCAATCAGCTTTGGATCAGTGCCCACAGCATGGTTTGAACCAAAACGTATCACCAAGGTAGGAATGAAGACGGTGAACGACGACCCATATGGACAACGCCAAAAAGGACTTATGCCACACACAGCCCCAAACGGCAAAATCCTCTGGGTCCACCCTGATCTTATTAAGGACGATCAATGGATGACTTCCTCTACCAAAAAGGGTAAAGGCAAGTCCTGTAATGCTACTTCCGCAATCTTCGAAGAGGATGGTGATGAAGCTCCTACCTTCCTGCTCTCCGAAGAAGAACAAGAAGTTTTTGCCACTAGAAGCGGAAATCAATACCACTTCAACTATCCATCGCCTAGTGATCAGTTAGCTGAGCCGGGGGTGACTAAACGGGGACCAGCCAAAACTCTCGCGGAGCTGGGGGTGATTGCGGCTCCTAAACCGGTTGAAGAGGCTCGACGACAGCCGGTTGACAAACAGAAAGAAAAGAGACCCCAGGAGGTTCAGAATCCGAAGCAGTCTTGTTTCAATAGTCCCATTGGAAGAGATAAACCGGAGAGCTCGAACACTCCGCGCATTTTCGATATTATGGCTCAACTAGCTAACATTCCAGCGCGGATAACACTGTATGAGTTGCTACGGTTGTCTAAAGAAACCAGGGAAGCCTTGCAAGAAGCCTTGGCCAATTCAGAAGTGTTCCTTACTCAGGTCAAGCCGGTACCTGAAGAGCCAGAACAGTTAATTCAACACTGCAATATAGCGACTAAAAACCTTCCCTGCATTACCTTCACCAAAGAGGATATGCAGACGAAGAATTCGAACCATGATCGACCCCTATATTTCATTGGGTATATTGGCTCCAGCGAAGTCAACCGAATCCAAGTGGATCCGGGTTCTGCTGTGAGTATTATGCCGCTTCGCTTGATGCATAGCCTCGGCATTCCAGTCAGTAAATTGGCGTCCACAGGCACTGTTATCTACGGATTCAATACCAGCGGGTCAAGACCTTTGGGTAAGATCCGGATAAAATGTCAAATGGGTGACTTGAAGACGGAGGTCACATGTTACGTGATTGATGCCGAGACATCATATAACTTACTACTGGGTCGACCTTGGATCCATAGTAACGTTATAATTCCCTCCACTCTCCATCAGTGTTTGAAATATGTCGACACTGATGGTAAGGTCAGGACGGTGGTCGCGGATAAGCAACCATTCAAAGGGTTTGAGAATTATTTCACTGATTCCCTCCTTTATGGTAACGAATCGATACTGAACCATTGGCCCAGGGCACGGACAGCGGAGAAGAAGCTGATACCGAAGCCGGATTTGATTACAATGGAGGTTTTATTTTAAATGTCATTGTACCCTTTGTAATCAATCTTGACGATGAACAATCGTCAGATGGCAGTTGTAACTGACAACTTGCTAATAATGAAATAAATGATGATTTAGAGTACTCACTGTCTCTTGATGATGTGATAAAGGGATTGTATGATAATCCTGATTTATATACGCCGCTCCGATCGTCATATATAACAAAGAAACACCTCCAGCATTCTTTCGGAACAACCCTGATCGTTCCTGCCAAAATAGGAGGCGAAAAAGAAGTGATTTACGGTAAATGAGAGAGTTTTCCATTACCTGATCATTTCTTAAGGGAAGATGAGAATGAGGACAAAACTGGTCGACATTTATCTAAGTATAGTCCGGAAGCGCGCAAGCTCATGGAAAAATAGGGATATGATTTCACACTCGGAGAAGGTTTATACTTCGATCGAGGTTCCCGTATTCCAGCCAAAGCGGCATATGTACCAAAAGGGAAACCGGATGATTATTATAAATTTAGACGAGGATTAGGGTATGTCTCTTCTTCAGAAGACGAGTGTTGCTGGTTAATCAATAACCAATCATCTAGACAATACAATGATGGGTACTCGTCAGATTCCTCAGAATAGGATTCCGATACAAGTTTGGGGGAAGTATTCAAAGCCCTAATGACGAACATGACTACAGCTGATCCATCCACAATGGAGGACGACGATCAAATGCCAACGTGGGAAGACCCATGGGTTCATCACCTGAACATGCAGTACGGCGATAGGTTTGAACAGAGGGAACCCCCCACTAAAGATAAAACAGTCCAAATTAACATGGGTGATGAGGCCGACCCAAAGCCCATATTCATCAGCGATAGTCTTCCCCCAAATGAGAAGGAGGAATTAATTGCTCTCATCAGGGAATACATTGACGTCTTCGCTTGGAACTATGAGGACATGCCAGGGCTCGACCCAATGTGGCAATGCACCGCCTCGATATCAAGTCGGATGCCAAACCTGTCAAACAACAGCAAAGACGATTTCGTCCGCAGATTATGGAAGCCATTGAGGCAGAGGTTAAGAAATTGATTGACTCAGGATTTATCCGAGAGGAACAACATCCAGACTGGCTAGCCAATATTGTTCCCGTCATGAAGAAGAATGGTAAAATCAGGATTTGCATCGACTTCAGGAACCTGAATGCGGCATGTCCAAAAGATGACTTTCCTCTCCCAATCACGGACGTCATCATCGACAATACGTACGGATTTGAGAGAATGTCTTTTATGGATGGCTTTTCAGGATATAACCAGATCAAGATGCACCCGGATGACGAGAAGCATACAGCGTTCAGAACGCCCCTCGGTATCTTTTGCTACACGATAATGCCTTTCGGTCTAAAGAATGCAGGCGCCACGTACCAGCGAGCAATAACTAAGATTTTCCAAGAACATCTCAGGAAAACAGTCGAGTGCTACGTTGACGATTTGGTAGTAAAAAGCCGCAACAAAGAAGATCACATCAAAGATTTAAAGACGATGTTCGATCTCATGCGGAGTCATCAATTGAAGATGAACCCCACTAAATCCTTCCTTGGAATGTCCAGCGGAAAATTCCTTGGATTTGTCGTCACCACTAAAGGTATACATATCGATCCTGACAAGGTGAAGGCGATACATGAATTGCAACCCCCGAGAAATCTAAGAGAACTCAGAGGATTGCAAGGGCGTTTAGCTTACATCCGGCGGTTCATCTCAAATCTTTCTGGGAAGTGCCAACCATTCTCTAAGCTAAGCAAGAAAGGTGTGTCATTTATTTGGGACGACGCCTGCCAAAAAGCACTCGAAGATATCAAAACATATCTGACGAATCCTCCTGTTCTCATCGCACCAAAATCAGGTAAACCGTTCTTGATTTACATCAAGGCGATGAACCACTCGATAAGTGCTTTGTTAGCACAAGACGATGATAATGGTCACGAACAGGCAGTTTATTACCTAAGTCGGACCTTGGTAGGTGCCGAGTCTCGATATCCGATGATTGAGAAAGAATGTCTCGCATTAGTATTCGCAGTATAAAAGATGCGGCATTACTTGGTCGGACAGATGATTTACGTCATTTCTAACGTTAATCCAGTACGGGTATTTATGACTCAACCGGGTTCGATGAATTGGCGGTTAGCGAAGTGGGCCCTTCTCTTGTTCCAGTATGATTTGTACTTCAAATAGCAGAAGTCGGTCAAAAGACAAGCGATTTGTGATCTTTTGGCGGCAAACCCGACAACGGATACGGCAGAAGTATACGATGACTTGCCGGATGAAACCCACGAGGTTAACACTACATCACACTAACAAGTATGGCAATTATACTTCGATGGTGCTTCAAGAGCAGCTAATGTGGCAACAACCCCTGGATGTTCTAAAGTCTCCTCTGGAGTTGGAGTTGTCTTAGTTTCCCCGGGGAAGCATGTAATGCCTCGGGCTTATTCACTGACTGGTCCATGTTCTAATAACGTAGCCGAGTACAACGCGCTTCTCATTGGACTTAGTTTCGCCAAGGAGCTGGGGGTTGAATATCTAGAAGCTTTTGGGGATTCTTAATTGATAGTCAACCAAGTCCGTGGAGAGTATGAGGTCAGGAACCAAGACCTGATCCCGTACCACCAGGAGGCCATCAAATTGGCAGATTCTTGAAGAATTCTTCATTGAATACATCCTTCGTCTCCAGAATGCTTATGCGGATGCACTGGCAGTACTAGCGGTATCACTTGCGCAGCCTCCCAAAACTGAACTGCTAGTCACAGTAAGATCGCATCAACTCTGCATACCCATATACAGTATGGATATCGAAGAGGAAGATGATAGAAACATAAAAGCCAAAGAAGTAAACTCAACTCAAATTGAGTCTGAGTCCCGAGATTGGCGTTTTCCTATCTTGACTACGTCCAATATAGTATTTTGCCAGAAGATGTAAAAGAAAGGGAATCAATCCGTCGAAGAGCACCAAGATTCTTCTATAATACCGAGACCCATACATTATACCGTCGGGGGTATGATGGTTTGTTACTCCGATACCTTTTGAACAAAGAAGCAGAAGAAGTTCTTAAGGAAGCACACGAAGGAGAATGTGGTGCGCATCAGCCCGGTCCCAAGCTGTATAATCGCATCAGGAGAATGGGATATTTTTGGCCGACAATGGTTCATGATGCAATCAAATACGCCCGAGAATGTCATGCCTGTCAAGTACATGCAAATTATATGCATCAACCACCGGAGCGTTTACACACGTCAACCACGTCTTGGCCGTTCGAAACATGGGGTATGGACATCGTCGGTCCTATTTTTCCCCCTTCAGTCAAAGGCGATCGATTTATTCTCGCAATCACGGATTACTTTTCAAAGTGGGCTGAAGCAATTCCGCTTAAAGAAGTAAAGACGAACAACGTTATCAATTTCATCAAGCATCATGTCATATACCGACACGGCGTGCCAAGACGGATCATTCATGACAACGGTCCACAGTTCATAAGCAACGCTTTAGTCAGGTTCTGTGACAAATTCAAAATTCAAGATGTTTCGTCAACAGCTTATTATCCCGCTTCAAATGGATTAGCTGAGGCTTTTAACAAGACGATCATCAAAATCCTATCAAAACTCGTGAAGACCAATAAACGAGACTGGGATGATAAACTCGGTGAAGCACTCTGGGCTTATCGTACCACTATACGCACACCTACAGGAGCTACCCCATATTCATTGGTATATGGATGTGAAGCTGTGCTGCCATTGGAAATCCAAATCCCATCCCTTCGGATTGCTCTCGCAACGGAGATGACGACGGAAGAACAACATCAGAAACGTCTCGAAGAACTCGAAGTGTTGGATGAAAAGCGCTTGGAAGCTCAATAACATATTGAGTTTTATCAAGCCAGAATATCTAGGGCTTTTAACAAAAGAGTCCGACAGAGAAGCTTCAAGGAAGGAGATCTGGTCCTCGCTGCTCGCCGACCGATAATCCTCAACTCTAAGAAGAAAGGTAAATTTGAACCCAAATGAGAATGACCGTTTGTGATAGACACAGTCTGCTCAAATGGCGCTTATCGCCTAATTTCTCTAGAGGGCGTCAGGCAATTAATGCCAATAAATGGGAAGTTCCTGAAAAAGTACTATCCCTAGTACATTCAGGATAACCCATTTATCGGGAAGTTCCTTGAAGAATATTACACTTAATATTCTAGAGGATAACCCAAATTTATTTCTACCACCAAAATCCCTCACTGATCAATTTTAATTGATAGTGAGTCCACTAAAAGTGTCTTTCTGGTCCAAGGCACCAATAAATTCCCCTCTTGATTCTTTCCACGAACAAGAGGTCCACTTTCAATTCAGAGCCTCCTTTCGATAAACGAAAGAACTCCCTTCTTTTCTCTTTGGTTAAACCTTTTTATGGTTATAACCAAAGTTGAAATTTTATTTCGATAAACGAAAAAACTCATCTAGATAACCAATCCTATAAAAGGTAAGCTTATCTAGATCTTCCGGATTCTCGGAGTGGAGATCCCACTTCTAGTTTCTTTCTTGCACTGGAAATAGAATATAAAATTTTTCCTTTCCAAAATCAAGGAATAGAATATAAAATTCTTCCTTCCTTGTTCGGGGAATAGAATATAAAATTCTTCCTTTCCCACACCAACCCTTTTTCCAAGAATTTATCAAATTTAGGATTCATCCTAGGAAGTTTATCCCGAATCCTAAGCAGGGATAAGTCTGCGCCTAACACGCGCCGCCGGTTTAGTCTTTCTCCGTAGAAGAAGACACCAGAGTTTGATTCTGGGGTATTCTATCCTGAAACCTTAGCAGGGATAAGTCTGTGCCTAACCCGCGCTGTCGGTTAGTTCTTAACCGTTAAAAAGAACACTCGCCCACATATTCAATATTGTGGCATGTTGTTATTAATAACACCAAAATCCATACCTTACACGCATGGAAAATTTCATCCTGAATCCTAAGAAAGGATATGCCGACGCCTAACACGCGCCGCCGGTTTAGTCTTTCTCCGTAGAAAAAGACACCAGAGTTCGATTCTGGGGTACCCTATCCTAAAACCTAAGTAAGGATAAGTCAGCGTCTAATACACGTTGCCGGGTGGCCTATTCCCGTAACAATGGCAAAGTCTACGTATTCAAAGTCGTAGCAAAGAGTCTAAGGGAGTTCATTCCGTTAGCACAACGTCACATGCGGAACGGATTTAGATAATCCGCATGCTAGCCCGACTCAAACGGTAGTCGGTAAAGGCTAATCAAATCCGTTGAAGGCTGAGGATTAGCCAAAAATCCTAAAGTCAACGCCTAACACGCGCTGCCGGGTAGCCTATTCCCGTAACAAATGGTAAAGCCTATGTATTCAACATCATAGCACAAAGTCTAAGGGAGTTCATTCCTTTAGCACAACATCACATGCGGAACGGACTAAAACAATCCGCATGTAAGCCCGATTCAAATGGTAATCGGTAAGAGCACGTCAAATCCGTTGAGGGCTGAGGATTTGCCAAAAATCCTAAGTCAATGTCTCATACACGTCGTTGTTTAGTCTTTTCACAGGAGAAAGACGAAGTCTACGTATTCAATATCGTAGCACTAAAAGGGTTAACTCTTTTAGCTTAACGTCACATGCGGAACGGACTTAAACAATCCGCATGCTAGCCCGACTCAACCGGTAGTCGGTAAAGGCTTATCAAACCCGTTGATGGCTGAGAATTTGCCAAAAATTCTATAAATACGAGTCATTGACGCATCAACTCCGTAGATTGGTCTCGTGATTCGAGTATCTGCCATGCTCCAATACCTTAAGAGCTTAAAACTGTGTATACTCCAGCAGACGTACGAGTATAAACTGTGTCGAACGCCGGACAACGCATCACAATGAAGCTCGAACGCCGGCCAACGCGTCACAAGGAAGCTCAAACGTCGGACAACGCGTTGCAAATGAAGATTCAACGCCAACAATCGATGGTCAGTTCTATGTTGAAACAACAAACACGAGCTAAAGATCAGAAAATCAGGAATTAGCTTCAAGTTCGAAATTCCGACAACGGTCAGACAATAAATGGAGCACC
>BQKN01028543.1:0-16463 GCA_022839385.1 Asparagus kiusianus
TATGTTAATTCAGTCCTCGTGTTGGACTATAATCCATTAAAGTCCTCATGTTGGACTATAATCCATTTCAGTCCTCGTGTTGGACATTCATCCATTTGACCATGTGTTGATCATTTGTTAAGCTATGAGTATGACACTTATCTGAATCAGGACATGACACTTATGTAAATTTTTTTGACCTTTGACACTTATTTGGTTACGACAGGATACAATATTTTATGTTCTGAGATGAGTTGTATTTCTTTTATTTTTGATCCTATACTAGAACTCGGATTTAGTGTTTAGAGATTTACAATTTGAGATACAAGGTATATACATGAGGGTTTCCTTGTCTAGATTATTTCGCTCGACGTACCTATGCTCGTGTTGTAAATTTCTAAATACTAAAATTCCTTTTTAGTTAAGATTTATAATTTGAGACTTATTATGTATTAACTGTATTTTCTTATTCAACGAGCCCTATTCCATTAGGGTTGGTTGTGATGTTGCTCGCTAGTGCTTTAACGCACGTTGTCCCTCCCCATTTCAGGTAACGAGCCAGGAGCCCGGAGAGTCGCAGGTTGATGGCGACATACTTTAGTGCACAGTTGCTTATTTTTAGTTATGTTTTATTTGGAGCTCCACTTTAGATTTTTGTTAGTCATTTGAGGACTATATCCTAGATGTTGTAAAGGCGGTGTGCCTTATTTTCCTTTGCTCAGACTTTTTGTATTTGAATATTATGAGAACTCCAGTTTATTTATTCAGACATTGACTGTGTATTTCTATTTGTTGGATGATGAGATGTTAATGTGGTCACTATCATTTCCTCAGTTATTCCTTGTATTACCTTCTACTTGCTTTTGTACCTGCACATGTTGTTGACTCTACTAGATAGATATTAATTGTGATGGTGAAACATGTTATTGCACGGTGTGGTACAAGGTAGGTTTGACATTCTTGGTTTCACCTTGGACTGCAGCCTTGTATGAACCCAAGGGCGTCACAGTTGGTATCAGAGATCTAGTTCCAGTATCCTTAGGATCATCCTGTGTTGAGTCGTGGAGCTAGGATAGAGTTTCTTAGGATTCATGTATAGAGTCTGTAAGAATTTCCTAGTATGAGTGAGGACGATGTATGCGCATATCTCAAAAAATTTGAGAAATTTTTTTAACGACTATTTTTGCTTTAAGTATATGTATGAGTACTATGAGATGTGAAAATCATATTGTGATGTACTATGTATGAATAGAATATACATCTACTTTGACTCATGAACTTTATTTTTCTTATGATCAGAGGGATGGCAGGAAGTGGGAGACCCTGCACTCGAAGGGCCCGCAGCAGGCTCCACCCGAGCAGGAGCAGACACCACCAGGGCCGCAGCAGGCTCCTCAGTACTTGGTGGATATTATGGCTCCTCTCATTGCCAAGATGACGGCCATATAGGAGTTGGTGACGACTCATATAGCACCACGAACACCACCACCACCGGTAGCTCAGCAGTAGGGGATACCTGCCGTTCCTGTCAGAGAGATTCCCAGAGATCACGCCTGCAGCCATTCCTCTAGCAGTCCCAGATAGAGCCACAGAGTAGGAGACTTAGCTCCGTATGGTGGAGAGGTACCAGAAGATGAGGGCACCAGAGTTCCAGGGGTCACCAGACCCTCTTGCAGCCCATAAGTAGAAGGAGGATGTGGGCAATATTCTTGACATACTCGGCGTGGGTTCAGTTCAGAAGCAGAGATTGGCATCCTATAGCCTGAAGGGAGATGCCGGGAGATTGTACCGACTCCAGTTTACTCCAGAGCAGAGGATGACCCTCACATGGGAGGATTTTATATACTTCTTTGATGGGCAGTACATTTCTTCTGCAGCACGGACGGGGAAAGAGCTTGAGTTGTCCCGGTTGACTCAGGAGGACATGACAGTTGCAGATTTAAAGAGCAGGTTCATGGAGTTACTACACTTCACGGGTATGTGGCAGACAGAAGAGCGTCAGGCTCAGATGTTCTTGGCAGGGCTTCGCCCTAATCTCCGTCGATACCTAGTCTCGAGGAGGTTCTATTCAGTTAGGGAGGTAGCTGAGGCCGCCACTTCACAGGAGATTGAGACTAGCATGTTCCAGAAGAATAAGGAAGGGAAGACCAAGGTAGGGCAGAGCGGTGACAAAGGTAAGAACAATAGATCTTTTTCTGGACATCAGCAGCAGCAGCAAGGCTCTTATAAGAAGGGACCCTAGCAGGATCAGAGAGCGCATCAGCAGCGCAAGTTCCAGAGATCTTGTTTTAACTGTCACAAGATCGAGCATAAGGTATCGGAGTGTCGTAGCACACCAGCAGGAGCCCAGCAGGGCAAGGGTCCGAACCAGCAACAGCGCTAGCAGGGCAGAGGTCAGGGCCAGTAGAACAGGCTTGAGGCACCGCCAGCAGCTCAGAGGACTAAGGGGCAGATTCGAGCAGTTCAGGAGGTTCCTCAGGGGCAGATTGTCCCATATTCTCCATCTCCAGTAGCAGAGCAGTCTTCAGTCACAGGCAGGGTATATGCATTAGTTCCCCGTGATCATGGAGCCAGCGGAGCCATAGTGGAGGGTACGTTCTTTGTGAATTCCTTTCCCGCCTGTATTCTTTTCGATTTGGGAGCTTCGCATTCTGTCATCTCGCATGCATTTATGTATAGACTCCAGCTCATGGCTCAGCCTCTAGACACCCCTTTATCAGTTTTCACCCCTTTAGGTGAGGTATCGCTTCTGGAGAGCGTTTGTAGGAGGTGTACCATCAGTTTGGACGAGTCAGAGTTCATAGTTGATTTGATAGTGTTGCATATGTCCGAGTTCGATGTCATCCTTGGTATAAATTGGTTGTCTTCCTACCATATTAGTATTGACTGCTTTGCGAAGACAGTCAAATTGCGAGCGTCCGACAGGTCCGAGATGATTGTAGCCACCTCTTAGGGTAACCGATTTGCGGAGTTATTTCTGACGTACATCGAGGAGGTGATTTGACGGGATCAGGGTGCTGAGTTATTGGAGACTAGAGTTGTCTCGGAGTATCAGGATGTCTTTCAGGACATACCTGGATTACCTCCAGTGAGAGAGGTAGAGTTCTGTATTGAGTTACAGTTAGGCACAGCCCCGATATCCCACGCAACCTATCGCATGGCACCAGCTGAGATGAGGGAGCTTCAGACCTAGTTGGACGAGTTGCTAGCTCAGGGTTTTATTCGCCGGAGTCATTCTCCGTGGGGCGCGCCGGTCCTCTTCGTGAAGAAGAAGGATGGTAGTATGAGATTATGCATAGATTATAGAGAGTTGAATAAGGTCACTATCCGGAATAGGTACCCACTACCTAGGATTGATGACTTGTTTGACCAGTTATAGGGAGCGCAGTATTTCTCAAAGATTGATCTTCGTTCTGGCTATCATCAGCTGCGGGTTCGGGAGATGGATATTCCTAAGACTGCTTTTCTTACTCGATATGGGTCCTTCGAGTTCTTGGTCATGCCATTTGGGTTGACCAATGCACTCGCGGTATTCATGGATTTGATAAACCGGATTTTTCGTCCCTTCTTAGATCAGTTTGTGATCGTTTTCATCGATGATATACTCATTTACTCGAGATCAGAGGCAGAACACGAGGAGCATCTACGAGTAGCTTTGAGGACTCTGCAGGAGCATCAGTTGTATGCTAAGTTCAGCAAGTGTGATTTTTTTCTTTCAAAAGTTAGATTTCTTGGCCATGTTATCAGTAGGGAGGGTATAGCAGTGGATCCAGCTAAGGTCGCAGCAGTTCTTGATTGGGAACCACCGAAGATGGTGACAGAGATTCGTAGCTTTTTGGGCTTAGCGGGCTATTACAGGAAGTTCATTCAGGACTTCTCGAAGATTTCGACGCCGATTACACACCTTACGAAGAAGGGTGTACAGTTCATATGGAGCGTGGAGTGTCAGAAGGCCTTTGATATTTTGAAGGCTAAGTTGACTTCAGCGCCGGTTCTGACTATTCCGAGCAGTGACAGGACGTTCGTTGTGTATACAGATGCATCATTGGCAGGCTTAGGAGGCGTATTGATGCAGACTCAGAGGATAGTAGCCTATATCTCATGGTTGTTGAGGGTGCATGAGCAGAACTATCCTACTGATGACTTAGAGTTAGCAGCGGTGGTATTTGCACTAAAGCCATGGAGGCACTACTTATATGGGGTACAATTTGAGCTGTTCACAGACCATCAGAGTCTGAAGTATCTCTTTTCCCAGAAGGAACTCAACCAGAGACAGAGGAGATGGGTTGAGTTTATTAAGGACTACGAGTTCACGATCCAGTATCATCCGGGGAAGGTGAACGTCGTAGTAGATGCTTTAAGCAAGAAGCGTCGACATCGGGTTTCGGATTTGAGGTGTTCGCTGCATCGGGATCTTATCACTCTTAGCCAGTTTGACTTCAGACCTGAGGTTGGTGGTACCAGTGCATTCTTGGGAGCTATTGTAGGCGTATAAAACTGCCTATAGGTCCCTTAACACAGCTCAACGACGTGAATTCGACAAAATAACCATCGGGCGACGTACGTAAACACGATCGTTAGTCCACAACACCGAAGCTAAGCGATACGCGACGAAGCGGATTAACAAGGCTACAAAGCTAACGAACTGCACGCAAACAACAAAATAAATCCACTCGCGTGTGGAATCAAGCTAACAGGTTGAGGAATCAACGAGTCATCCAACCAAGAGCGGACTCGGATGAATCACGATCGAATCAAGATCAGTTTCGGACTCAAACTTAGAAGTGGATTTACTACCAAATCAGGAACCGGATTTACTGCTAAATCAGGTCAACGAATCGAGTCCGAACGAATCAACCACAGAACCGAAAAACGGATACAACGACGGAAAACAGAAAACCCCAACACCTAGAGGGGCTCGGCCGAAACCGAGCCACCTCAAGGCAGCTCGGCCAAAGCCGAGCCACCTTGAGGTGGATCGGTGGTGGAGCCACCTCAAGGTGGCTCGGTGTGTCGGCCACCTGTGCGCGGGCACAGTAAAGGTGGCCTATAAATAGGGGGCTTGGCTCATTTGTCAAAAGGTTGGATTTTTTGGAGGCGAAGCTCTGCTGGATTCAAGACTCAGATCTAAAAAAGATTGAAACTTTGGGACTTTGAGGATTTGCTCATCCAGATATGGTGCTCGGCGATCGTCAACGCCAAATAAGGCAAGAGTTCGAGAGGACCGGATCTCAGATCTACGCAGGCATACTCCGGATCAAAGCTTGGTCTTTGATCCCGAGATTTGGGCGATTATTTCCTTGGTGAACTAATCCCCCCCGGCTATTATTTCCTTAGTAAAATAATACCCACCGTACTGCGTAGATCCGATCGGATCTAGATCTTACGGTGGTCCACGGATAAACCCCGGCGCAGGCGAAGAACCCACGCAAGCGAGCGACCGCAAAACAGGAGCTCGTGATTTGTTCGACAAACAAGAATAAAAAGTTGTAATTTTCATTTCTTTTTATTTGATTTTCATTGTAACCGGATCTTATAAAAAGACCGGATCTTTGTAACCGAAAAACAATTATCTAAGATAGCAATGGAATCGATGAAGAAAGCAACGGTTTTCTCCGCGAACAATCTGGACGAGAAACAGAAAGACGGGGAGTTAGTCGACACCTTCGTCAAGAGGTTCCGGAACAAGGCGTTGAATTGCAGGGACCCGATCACTGAGGAGTTCATTCTCCAGACCTACCATAACAATCTTTCATTGGACGTGTTGGAAGCAATGGGTACAGCACCGTCCAAAACGTGGAAGGATCTGAAGGTCCGAGGGGAGCAAGCTGAGCGATTCCTCAGAAGAAAGAAGGCGGAGAGAGGCCAACAAGCTGCGAATGCTCCAACGCAGAATTTCAACCCAAGGGGGAAAGGTAAGGCACATGCTAATACAGTTGATGCTAACCAGACTTTTCAATTGCAACCTTAGCAACAGCAGTAGCGGCAACAACGGCCTCAGAAGCAGAAATCTTCAGAGCCAAGGTTTCCCAAAGTTTACTCCTTCAAAGATAACGAGGTGCCCGGCATCTTTAAGTATTTGTTGGAGAATAACAAAATCCAGCTGCCGGCGATTGTAGATTAAGAAGGAGCTAGCAAAGTGACGGATCCGAAGTACTGCGCGTACCATAGAGCGGTCCATCACCCTACGAGGTCATGCTACCACCTCAAGGATAAGATCCAGGCGTTAATTGACGTAGGCGTCATAACCCCGAAGCCTGCCAAGAATGTGGGAGCAAATGCAATGTCAATCAGCTTTGGATCGGTGCCCACAACATGGTTCGAGCCAAAACGAGTCACCAAAGTAAGAATGAAGACAGTGAATGATGACCCATATGGATAGCGCCAAAAGGGACTTGTGCCACACACAGCCCCAAATGGCGAAATCCTCTGGGTTCATCCGGATCTTATTAAAGATGACCAGTGGGCGACTTCCTCGACCAAAAAGGGTAAAGGCAAGTCCTGCAATGCTACTTCCGTGATCTTCAAAGAGGATGGTGACGAAGCTCCTACCTTCCCGCTCTCCGAAGAAGAACAAGAGGTTTTTGCCACTAGAAGCGGAAACGAGTATCACTACAACTATCCATCGCCTAGTGATCAGTTAGCTGAGCAGGGGGTGACTAAATGAGGACCAGCCAAGACTCTTACGGAGCTGGGGGAGATTACGGTTCCTAAACCGATTGAAGACGCTCGACGACAGCCGGCCGATAAACAAAAAGAAAAGAGACTCCAGGAGGTGCAGAATCCGAAGCAGTCTCATTTCAATCGTCCGATTGGAAGGGATAAACCAGAGAGCTCGAACACTCCACGCATCTTCGATATCATGGCTCAATTAGCTAATATTCCGGCGCGGATAACGCTGTATGAGTTGCTGCAGTTGTCCAAAGAAACAATGGAAGCTCTGCAAGAAGCATTGGCTAATTCAGAAGTGTTCCTTACTCAAGTCAAGCCGGTACCTGAAGAGTCAGAGCAGCTAATTCAACAATGCAATATAGCGGCTAAGAACCTTCCCTGCATTACCTTCACCAAAGACGATATGCAGATGAAGAATTCGAATCATGATCGACCCCTATATTTCATCGAGTACATTAGCTCCAGCGAAGTCAACCAAATCCAAGTGGATCCGGGTTCCGTTGTGAGTATTATGCCGCTTCACTTGATGCATAGCCTCGGCATTCCGGTCAGCAAATTAGCGTCTACAGGCACTGTCATTTACAGATTCAACACCAGCGGGTCAAGGTCTTTGGGAAAGATCCGGATAAAATGTCAAATGGGTGATCTGAAGACGGAGGTCACATGTTACGTGATTGATGCTGAGACATCATATAACTTACTACTGGGTCGGCCTTGGATCCATAGTAATGTTATAATTCATTCCACTCTCCATCAGTGTCTGAAATATGTCGACACAGATGGTAGAGTCAGGACGGTGGTCGCGGATAAGCAACCATTTAAAGGGTTTGAAATTATTTCACTGATTCTCTCCTTTATGGTAACGAATCCGATACTGAACCATCGGTCCAGGGCACGGACAGCGGAGAAGAAGCTGATTCTGAGGCCGGATTCGATTATAATGGAGGTTTTGTTTTAAATGACATTGTACCCTTTGTAATCAATCTTGACGATGAACAATCGTCAGATGGCAGTTGTAACTGGCAACTTGCCAATATCGAAATAAATGATAATTTAGAGTACTCGCTGTCTCTTGATGATGCAATAAAGGGATTGTATGATAATCTGGATTTATATACGCCACTCCGATCGTCTTATGTAACAAAGAAACACCTCCAGCATTCTTTCGGAACAACCCTGATCGTTCCTGCCAAAATAGGAGGCGAAAAAGAAGTGATTTATGGTAAAGAAGAGAATTTTCCGTTGCTAGATCATTTCCTAAGAGAAGATGAGGATGATGACAAATCTGGTGTGCATTTATCTAAGTATAGTCCGGAAGCGCGCAAGCTCATGGAAAAATAGGGATATGATTTCACACTCGGAGAAGGTTTATACTTCGATCGAGGTTCCCGTATCCCAGTCAAAGCGGCATATGTACCAAAAGGGAAACCGGATGATTATTATCGTCACAAAAGAGGCTTAGGCTACGTTTCCTCGTCTGATGATGAATGTGGTTGGCAAATTATCAATCAAATTGCTAACAAAGCTAAGGATGGGTACTCGTCAGATTCCTCAGAATGGGACTCCGATACAAGTTTGGGGGAAGTATTCAAAACCCTAATGTTGAACATGACTACAGCTGATCCATCTACGATGAAGGACGACGATCAAATGCCAACGTGGGAAGACCCATGGGTTCATCACCTAAACATGCAGTACGGCGATAGGTTTGAACAGAGGGAACCCCCTATCGAGGATAAAATAGTCCAAATTAATATGGGCGATGAAGCCAACCCAAAGCCCATATTCATCAGCGATAGTCTTCCCCCAGATGAGAAGGAGGAATTAATTGCTCTCATCAGGAAATATATCGACGTCTTCGCTTGGAACTATGAGGACATGCCAGGGCTCGATCCCAATGTGGCGGTGCACCGCCTCGATATCAAGTCGGATGCCAAACCTGTCAAACAACAGCAGAGATGGTTTCGTCCATAGATTATTGAAGCCATCGAGGCAGAGGTTAAGAAATTGATGGACTCAGGATTTATCCGAGAGGAGCAACATCCAGATTGGCTAGCCAATATTATTCCAGTCATGAAGAAAAATGGTAAAATCAGGATATGCATCGACTTCAGAGATCTGAATGCGGCATGTCCGAAAGACGATTTTCCTCTCCCAATCACGGACGTCATCATCGACAATACGTGTGGATTTGAGAGAATGTCCTTTATGGATGGCTTTTCGGGGTATAACCAGATCAAGATGCACCCGGATGATGAGAAGCATACAGCGTTCAGAACACCCCTCAGTGTTTTCTGCTACACGGTAATGCCTTTCGGTCTAAAGAATGCAGGCGCCACGTACCAACGAGCAATGACGAAGATTTTCCAAAAGCATCTCAGGAAAACGGTCGAGTGCTATGTTGATGATTTGGTTGTATAAAGCCGCAACAAGGAAGATCACATCAAGGACTTGAAGACGATGTTCGATCTCATGCGAAGTCATCAATTGAAGATGAACCCCACTAAATCCTTCCTTGGAATGTCCAGCAGAAAATTCCTTGGATTCGTCGTCACCACTAAAGGTATACATATCGACCCTGACAAGGTGAAAGCGATACATGAATTGCAGCCCCCGAGAAATCTAAGAGAACTCAGAGGATTACAAGGAAGTTTAGCTTACATCCGGCGGTTCATCTCAAATCTTTCTGGGAAGTGTCAGCCATTCTCTAAACTAAACAAGAAAGGTGTGTCATTTATTTGGGATGACGCCTGCTAAAAAGCACTCGAAGATATCAAGACATATCTGACGAACCCTCCTGTTCTTGTCGCACCAAAATCAGGTAAACCGTTCTTGATATACATCAAGGCGATGAACCATTCGATAAGTGCTTTATTAGCACAAGACGATGATAATGGTCACGAACAGGCAGTTTATTACCTAAGTCGGATTTTGGTAAGCGCCGAGTCCCGATATCCAATGATTGAGAAAGAATGTCTCGCATTGGTATTCGCAGTACAAAAGATGTGGCATTACTTGGTCGGACAGACGATTTACGTTATCTCTAACGTTAATCCGGTACGGGTGTTTATGACGCAACCGGGTTCGATGAATTGTCGGTTAGCAAAATGGGCCCTTCTCTTGTCCCAGTATGACTTGCACTTCAAACAGCAGAAGTCGGTCAAAGGACAAGCGATTTGTGATCTTTTGGCGGCAAGCCCGACAACAGATACGGTAGAAGTATATGATGACTTGCCAGATGAAACCCACGAGGTTAACATCACGTCGCATCAACAAGTATGGCAATTGTACTTCGATGGCGCTTCAAGAGCAGCTAATGTGGTGATAACCCCTGGATGTTCTAAAGTCTCCTCCGGAGTTGGAGTTGTCTTAGTTTCCCCAGGGAAGCATGTGATGCCTCGGGCTTATTCACTGACAGATCCATGTTCCAATAACATAGCCGAGTACAACGCGCTCCTCATTGGACTCAGTTTCGCCAAGGAGCTGGGGGTCGAATATCTCGAAGCTTTTGGGGATTCTCAATTGATAGTCAACCAGGTCCGTGGAGAGTATGAAGTCAGGAACCAAGACCTGATCCCATACCACCAGGAGGCCGTCAAAATGGCAGATTCTTTCGAAGAATTCTTTATTGAATACATCTCTCATCTCCAGAACGCTTATGCGGATGCACTGGCAGCACTAGCAATATCACTCGCGCAGCCGCCCGAAACTGAACTGCTAGTCACAGTAAGATCGCATCAACTCTGCATACCCATATACAATATGGATATCGAAGAGGAAGATGATAGAAACGTAAACGCCAAGGATGTGAACTCAACTCAAATTGGGTCTGAGTCCCGAGATTGGCGTTTTCCCATCATTGACTACGTCCAATATGGTATTTTGCCAGAAGACGTAAAAGAAAGGGAATCAATCCGCCGAAGAGCACCAAGGTTCTTCTATAATACTGAGACCCGTACATTATACCGTCGAGGGTACGATGATTTGCTCCTCCGATGCCTTTCGAACAAAGAAGCAGAAGAAGTTCTTAAGGAAGCACACGAAGGAGAATGCGGTGCGCATCAGCCTGGTCCCAAGCTGTATGATCGCATCAGAAGAATAGGGTATTTTTGGCCAACAATGGTACGTGACGCAATCGAATACGCATGAGGATGTCACGCCTGTCAAGTGCATGCAAATTATATGCACCAACCACCGGAGCGGTTACACACGTCAACCATATCCTGACCATTCGAGACTTGGGGTATGGACACTGTCAGTCCTATTTTTCCCCCTTCAGTCAAAGGTGATCGATTTATTCTCGCAATCACGGATTACTTCTCAAAGTGGGCTGAAGCAATTCCGCTTAAAGAAGTAAAGACGAACAACATCATCAATTTTATCAAGCATCATGTCATATACCGACACGGCGTGCCAAGACGGATCATTCATGACAACGGTCCACAGTTCATAAGCAACGCTTTCGTCAGGTTCTGTGACAAGTTCAAGATTCAAGATGTTTCGTCAACAGCTTATTATCCCGCTGCGAATGGATTAGCTGAGGCTTTCAACAAGACGATCATTAAGATCCTGTCAAAGCTCGTGAAGACTAATAAACGAGATTGGGACGATAAACTTGGCGAAGCACTCTGGGCTTATCGTACCACTGTACGCACACCTACAGGAGCCACCCTATATTCGTTGGTATACGGATGTGAAGCTGTACTGCCTTTGGAGATTCAAATCCCATCCCTTCGGATCGCTCTCGCAACTGAGATGACGACTGAAGAGCAACATCAGAAACGTCTCGAAGAACTCGAAATGTTAGATGAAAGGTGCTTGGAAGCTCAACAACACATTGAGTTTTATCAAGCCAGAATATCTAGGGCTTTTGACAAAAGGGTCCGTCAAAGAAGCTTCAAGAAAGGAGATCTGGTTCTCGCTGCTCGCCGACCGATAATTCTCAACTCCAAGAAGAAGGGCAAATTTGAACCCAAATGGGAAGGACCATTTATGATAGACACAGTCTACTCAAACGGTGCATATCGCCTCGTTTCTCTAGAGGGCGTCAGGCAATTAATGCCAATAAATGGGAAGTTCTTGAAAAAGTACTATCCCTAGTACATTCAGGATAACCCATTTATCGGGAAGTTCCTCAAAGAATATTACACTTAATATTCTAGAGGATAACCCAAAATTATTTTCACCACCAAAATCTCTCACTGATCAATTTCAATTGACAGTAAGTCCACCAAAAATATCTTTCTGGTCCAAGCCACCAACAAATTCCCCTCTTGATTCTTTCTATGAACAAGAGATCCACTTTCAATTCAGAGTTTCTTTTCGATAAACGAAAGAACTCCCTTCTTTTCTCTTTGGTTAAACCTCTTCATGGTTATAACCAAAGTTGAAATTTCATTTCGATAAACGAAAAACTCATCTAGATAACCAATCCTATAAAATGTAAGCTTATTTAGATCTTTCGGATTCTCGGAGTGGAGATCCCACTTCTAGTTTCTTTCTTACACTGGAAATAGAATATAAAATTCTTCCTTTCCAGAATCAAGGAATAGAATATAAAATTCTTCCTTCCTTGTTCGGGGAATAGAGTATAAAATTCTTCCTTTCCCACACCAATCCTTTTCCAAGAATTTAGGATTCATCCTAGGAAGTTTATCCCGAATCCTAAGCAGGGATAAGTCTGCGCCTAACACGCGCTACCGATTTAGTCTTTCTCCGTAGAAGAAAACACCAGAGTTCGATTCTGGGGTATTCTATCCTGAAACCTAAGCAAGGATAAGTCTGCGCCTAACCCGCGCTGCCGGTTAGTTCTTAACCGTTAAAAAAAACACCCGCCCACATATTCAATATTGTGGCAGGTTGTTATTAATAACACCAAAATCCATGCCTTACACGCATGGTGAATTTCATCCTGAATCCTAAGAAAGGATATGCCGACGCCTAACACGCATCGCCGGTTTAGTCTTTGTCCGTAGAAAAAGATGCCAGAACCTGATTCTGGGGACCTTTATCCCGAAGCCTAAGTAGGGATAAGTCAATGTCTAATACACGTTGCTGGGTAGCCTATTCCCATAACAATGGTGAAGTCTACGTATTCAAAGTCGTAGCAAAGAGTCTAAGGGAGTTCATTCCCTTAGCATAACGTTACATGCAGAACGGATTTAGACAATCCGCATGCTAGCCCGACTCAAACGGTAGTCGATAAAGGCTAATCAAATCCGTTGAAGGCTGGGGGTTAGCCAAAAATCCTAAAGTCAACGGCTAACACGCGTCGTCGGGTAACCTATTCCCGTAACAAATGGTAAAGCCTATGTATTCAACATCATAGCACAAAGTCTAAGGGAGTTCATTCCGTTAGCACAACGTCACATGCGGAACGGACTTAAACAATCCGTATGCTAGCCCGACTCAAACGGTAGTCGGTAAAGGCTTATCAAACCCGTTGATGGCTGAGAATTTGCCAAAAATTCTATAAATACGAGTCATTGACGCATCAATTCCATAGATTGGTCTCGTGATTCAAGTATTTGCCACGCTCTAATTCCTTAAGAGCTTAAACTGTGTGTACTCCAGCAGACGTACGAGTATAAACTGTGTCGAATGCCGGACAATACGTCGCAATGAAGCTCAGACGCCGGACAACGCGTCGCAAATGTCAATCGATAATCAGTTCTATGTTGAAGCAACCAACTCGAGCTAAAAAGTCAGGAAATCGAGAATCGACTTCAAATTCAAAATTCCGACAGACGGTCAGACAATAAATGCAGCACCGGAACCCTTACAGATATTCGACAAAGCATCGAATAGCCTGGAGGACTGAAGGAATCAAGAATAGAAGCCATTCCAAATATCCCGTCGTTACCGATTGAAGGACGGGACAATCATATCCAAAGTATTCCAGACTCTTCTATAAAAGAACGAGGCTGAAATACTTTGGAGGGGGTATCTGTAGGCATATAAAACTACCTATAGGTCCCTTAACACAGCTCGACGACGTGAATTCGACAAAACAACCATCGGACGACGTACGCAAACACGATCGTTAGTCCACAACACTGAAGCCAAGCGATACGTGACGAAGCGGATTAACGAGGCTACGAAGCTAACGAACTGCACGCAAACAACGGAATAAATCCACTCGCGTGTGGAATCAAGCTAACAGGTTGAGGAATCAACGAGTCATCCAACCAAGAGCGGACTCGGATGAATCACGATCGAATCAAGATCAGTTTGGGACTCAAACTCAGAAGTGGATTTACTGCCAAATCAGGAACCGGATTTACTACTAAATCAGGTCAACGAATCGAGTCCGAACGAATCAACCACAAAACCGAAAAACGGATACAACGATGAAAAACGGAAAACCCTAACACCTAGAGGGGCTCGGTCGAAACCGAGCCACCTCAAGGCGGCTCGGCCAAAGACGAGCCACCTTGAGGTGGCTCGGTGGCCGAGCCACCTCAAGGCCGAGCCACCTTGAGGTGGCTCGGTGTGTCGGCCACCTGTGCGCGGGCACAGTAAAGGTGGCCTATAAATAGGGGGCTTGGCTCATTTGTCAAAAGGTTGGATTTTTTGGAGGCGAAGCTCTGCTGGATTCAAGACTCAGATCTAAAAAAGATTAAAGCTTTGGGACTTTGAGGACTTGCTCATCCAGATTTGGTGCTCGGCGATCATCAACGCTAAATAAGGCAAGAGTTCGAGAGGACCGGATCTCAGATCTACACAGGCATACTCCGGATCAAAGCTTGGTCTTTGATCCCGAGATTTGGGTGATTATTTCCTTGGTGAACTAATCCCCCTGGCTATTATTTCCTTGGTGAAATAATACCCGTCGTACTGCGTAGATCCGACCGGATCTAGATCTCACGGTGGTCCACGGATAAACCCCGGCGCAGGCGAAGAACCCTCGCAAGCGAGCGACCGCAAAACAGGAGCTCGTGATTTGTTCGACAAACAAGGATAAAAAGTTGTAATTTTCATTTCTTTTTATTTGATTTTCATTGTAACCGGATCTTATAAAAAGACCGGATCTTTGTAACCGAAAAACAGTTATCTAAGATAGCAATGAAATCGATGAAGAAAGCAACGGTTTTCTCCAAGAACAGCTATGTCAGTGCAGCCATCTTGGAGTGACAGGGTTGTCAGAGCTCAGTCGGAAGACTCTTGGATTCAAATCCGAAAGGAGGAGATTTCCAAAGAGCCTAAGGCTGATTGGACCATTGGACCAGATGGAGGTCTACGGATGAAGGGTAGATTGGTTATGCCAACCAGTGCAGAACTGAAGAGGGAATTATTTGATGAGGCACACCGTACTCGGTACACAATGCATCCAGGAACCACCAAGATGTACAAGGACTTGAAGAGACATTTTTGGTGGAGCGGTATGCGTAGAGAGGTTGCAGACTATGTGGCTAGATGTTTTACCTGTCAGCAGGTGAAGGCAGAGCATCAGAGACCGGCAGGGACACTTCAGCCTTTACCCATTCCAGAGTAGAAGTGGGCCGACATTTCTATGGATTTTATTGTGGGGTTGCCGAAGTCAAAGAAGGGGAATGATTCTGTTTGGGTGATAGTGGACCGGTTGATGAAGTAAGCATATTTTATTCCAGTGAGGACCACTTATACAGCCGAAGCTTATGCGAGGATCTTCATTCGGGAGATAGTTCGACTTTACGAAGTTCCAGATATGATCGTGTCGGATCGAGGATCGATTTTCACTTCACATTTTTGGCGGAGTTTCCAGGACTCATTTGGCAGCAGGCTATCTTATAGCAGTGTATTCCACCCACAGACGGATGGTTAGACGGAGAGAGTGAATCAGGTGATGGAGGACATGTTGTGGGCATGTGTCATTGACTTCCAAGGCAGCTGGGAGGATCATATTCTATTGTAGAATTTGCTTATAACAACAGTTATCAAGCGACGATCGGGATGGCTCCGTATGAGGCATTATACGGGAGGCCCTGTAGATCGCCGATATATTAGGCAAAGCTGGAGGATAGCTTGATGCTTGGGCCAGAGCTAGTGAGGCAGACTACTGAGAAGGTAGCATTGATCAGGGAGAGGATTCTAGCCGCTCAAAGTCGGCAGAAGAGCTATGCGGATAAGAGGCAAAGACCACTAGAGTTTCAGATTGGGGATTTGGTTATGCTGAAGGTATCGCATATGAAAGGCATGCAACGATTCGGGAGGCGAGGAAATCTTGCACCAAGATATATTGGACCTTTCTGGATTTTAGAGCGCATTGGAGCTGTGTCATATAGACTAGATCTTCCAGCATCTATGTCTAGTGTACACAATGTATTCCACATCTCTATGGTCAAGAAGCACATGCATGATGAGGAGCAGCAACGAGTGTTGGATGCACCGGAGATTGAGCTTCGAGATGATTTGACTACTATTAAGATCCCAGTGTCTATACTTGATAGAGAAGACAAGAGACTCAGGAACAAGGTGATTCCATTGGTGAAAGTTCAATGGAACCGAAGTGGATGTGAGGAAGCTTCTTGGGAGCGCGAGGAGGACATGCGACGCAACTACCCACATTTGTTTGAACAGGTAAATAAATTCTTTATGACATATACCTTATATTATGTTTATATCTTTAGTTATATTTACATTTAACACTAGAATGAGGATATCTTGGCTTAATTCTTAATCTTTTGGGACACATGGTATATATATGGGGGGTTCCTTGTTTGGATTTTACGCCCGATGTACTAGTTCCACTAGATTAGGATATGAGCAAGAATATTACCATTTTAGATCGTTAAATATAAATATCTCTATATGTTATCTAGTAGTTCATATTT
>BQKN01028550.1:0-12638 GCA_022839385.1 Asparagus kiusianus
TATATATATATATATATATATATATATATATATATATTATAAAACAAATTTTTTAAGGTCCAAAATGAAATTTTTCTCAAAATCCAGATTTAACCACATTTTTGCTGTTATTTTTCTCGCGGTCGACCGCCACGGTTGACTATAAATGTTTCTGCCACAGAGAACAGTCTCTGCGATTGTCGCGGTCGACCGCCACGGTCGACCGCGAGGGATTTTTTGTTTCATTTTATTTTTTATCGGGTTTTGGTTTTTATTTGCTAACTGTTTAAACCCGAAACACTTACCACCTTTGATCTCATTTATGAGTGGATCCAGGCTATTTATTCTTCTTCTCATTTGACTCGACCCTTTCTACTCCCTTCATTCGAAATTTTTTCCCCAAATCGGTTGATTTCTCCTCACGGTCGCCCGTCGTTCCACCAAGTTCGACTGCAGCTCTCTTTCATCGATTCCTGTTGGGAATTAGCTTGGGTAATCTCCTTTCATCACTCTTGATTTCAATTCCTATCAATTGCTCCTGTCTTCTATTTATAGGGTTTCTGTTAGGGTTAATCTTTCAAATCCTATTATTGGTCTTAACTTGATATCATGCCTCCTAGAAAGAAATCTAAACATGATATTGGTTCTTCATCTAGTGCCACTAACTATGAGAATTTTTTGCTTTTCAAATCCCTAGTTAAAAATATAGGGATCTTTGTAAGTTGAAAATCTTACCAGGTAGATACATCAAATATGAGGAATTAGCCATCTATAACATTCATGAGATTCTATCTGGTGTTGGGTTGCATAATCTGTTAGATGTGGAACGTAAGGTTCCTTATTACCCTTTTCTCGTCTATCTATTTTATGCAAACTTATATGTTTCCTCTTCAGCTGATGGTCTTCAAACCATCAATACATCTGTTAAAAATATTCAGATATCATTTTCTGCTAACGAGCTTGTAGGAATCCTAAAGATCCGTCAAGTGACGTTGAGCTCATGTCAATTGAACTCACTGATCAGAATGTGAACAATAAGCTCGGTTGCTCTTATCCTATGAACAACATGTCACTTAATCTCACTTCTAAAATTATCACACGAATTGTTGCTCAGAACCTCATTCTTAAAACCGGTAGCTTCGATCATTTTGCTCTTGATAAAGTAAATGTTGTGTATGCTATGTTTGCTAAGATAAAAGTGAATTGGACAAATGTTTTTCTTAAAAATATGGCATGCAAGCATTTTAAATTCCTCCCCTTTGGTTCCTTCGTCACTATTATTCTTCATCACTTCGGTGTTGATCTTTCTCATGAAACCAAAGTTGACCCCAGTAAGGAGTATTTCGATAGGGTTGCCCTCTATCGAATGCAACTTTCAGATTCCTTATCTTCTACTCCTACTGAACCATCATCCTCTCGATCTCATTCTAGAGCTTCTACCATTTCCGCTTCTGAGGTCTTTGACTATCTGGATCGTCTTGAGACTCAGGTCTCGAGCATTCAGAAAGATGTTAGGACTCTCCTTAGCCATCAGCGTCAATCTCTTGGGATACATGATCCCTCTCCTGGTTCTAACTCTAGATCTGAAGAGGGTTCTAAAGAAGGATCTGCTTCTGGCTCCGGCTCTGGTTCTGGCTCTGCATCTGAATCTGATGATGGTGGTGATTGATGCTTGGATTTATGTTTTTGTAGTACTAAAACTGGATACTTATCTTTTGGTTTAAAGTTGTAATAACTTTTATGATTTGTGTCTAAAAACTGTGTGATCTTGTGGAACTATTTATGTTTCTTGTGGTTATGGAAGCTTATGACTTTCTTTAGATGGTATTTATATCCTCTGAACAATGTAGTTTGAAAACATGCTGTTGAGGATGCTATCTGTGTTAAAAGTTTGGTTTGGCTTCTAAATTCACATGCTTATAATCTTAATAGCTTGTTAAAATGTTTATGAATATCTGTTAGTTGTTTATGGATGTTTATGGATGTTTAGCCATATATTGTTAGCATGTCATTTATGCAAATTGGCAGGGGGAGTATTGACTATACATATGCTTAACATCTGTGCATGAATGCAGGGGGAGCGTTGTTAGCCCTTATATTTTGATGTTGTTTTACAACCACCATTATCGGTACTAATTGCTTGTTGAGTGATATTATAGTTAATATATATAACAATCTTGTTAGTATCACTTATGGAGGATTGGATGGAATATGAGCTACAACGATGATATCCAAAGGAGGAGGAGGCATAATGATGAAGCAAATGTTAATCAAGAACAACACATACAAGTCAAATCTTCATCAACTCAAAGCTATATCAAGACTCAAAGAATTGTAATTCTATATGAGGATATTAGTAAGTTTTTTCTTTTCTCTCTAGTGCTAGAATGCAGGCAAGTAGTTGTAGATTTCACTTGAAGCTATTGGGATATCACACACACATTTTCATACTTATATTTTTGAGTGTTTTGACAAAATATCATTTTTCACAAGTATGAGGACCTTTTCGTAAAATTCCTTTTCCAAACAGTTTGTTTTTAGTGTTAAAAACAATTTATTACGCAAATTTTTAGAAGTCATTTGAATATTTTTACAGATTTTCTAAAATGAGTCAAAACTATTTTCTAACTGTATCTGTTGTGTCAGTTTGAGGTCGACCGCCACGGTCGACCGCGCCTGTGTCTTTTCCTGAGTGTGTAGCAGAAACTTTCACGGTCGACCGCCACGGTCGACCGTCAGCTCGAAAATTCCCATGGTCGGCCACAAAAGTCTCTGGAAATTTTCTGTGCCTCGAAAGTAGCTCGTGGTCGACTCGCGAGATTTTCATGGTCGACCGCCGTTTACTCCAATGGCCTGTTACGTACAGATTTCAGACGACAATTTTTACGGGATTTGGGTATGGGTTTTGGCTGTAGTGTTTTCTCCTATTTAAACCCTTCATACCCCTCTTCTTTAACTTGTCCCAAGCACTTTGAAAAACCAGAGATCTGTTTTTACTGAGAGCCAAAAATTTCAAACCTGTTTTCTGTGTTTTTTAAGTTTACATCCCAGCTTCAGTGTAATCTTTCTCCTTGCCATAGGGACATTGTAAAGAAAGAGTTTTTATACTATTACTATTGTTGAGAGCTTGATCTTGTGGAGATCAACTGTGTGAGAGTGAGATCTTATGGTGATCAACTGTGTAGTTGTGAGACCTTGTGGAGATCGTTGTGTAGAAGAAGTTCCGGCTTCCAAACGGGTTGTGTAGTGGATTCTCCTCGAGAGTGGGGAGCGGGGACGTAGGTCAGCGGGCCGAACCTCGTTAACACATCACGTCACTTGAATAACAATTTCTAACTCTATCTCCTTTGCTTTGGTTGTTCTCTCTATTGTGTGTTGCTTGTCTTATTTTTTATTGCATAATTATAGCCATAAGACCCTAATCACCCCCTCCTCTAGGGTCCAATAATTGGTATCAGAGTTTGGTCTCTATATTAGTTTTTGGTCTAACCATCTTAGAGAAAAGATCTTATGGAGGCTTCAATGAATGTGCATATGCTAGAAGGACAATCTACCACTAGACCACCCCCTGTTCACCGATAGTATTTTTGCTTATTGGAAGGCTAGAATGAGGATTTACCTTCGTTGCATTGATCTTAACATTCTAGAACTCATAGAGAAAAAGTATGTAGAAAAGTCCAAGATTGGTAACATGACCGATGGAGAAAGACACCAAGCTAATATCAATGCAAAGGCTATGAATGCCTTAATTTGCGGTCTTTCCCCTAATGAATACAATAGGGTTTCTACGTGTGCAACTGCATACGACATTTGGGTGAAATTGTGCATTACACATGAAGGAACCTCCCAAGTTAAGGAATCCAAAATTAGTGGGCTTATGCATGACCATGAGTTATTTAAAATGCTTCCTAATGAATCCATTGATGCTATGTTTTCTCACTTCACTAATATAATCAATGAATTACATGGTCTTGATAAGCGTTTGACTATCCAAGAGATGAACTACAAGATCCTTCGTTCATTGACTCCGGCATGGGAACCCAAAGCTATGGCCATAGAGGAAGCTCACGATCTTACTACTCTAGCTTGCGATGGCCTCATCGGCAAGCTTAAGGTTCATAAGAAGAAGCTCAAGGGAAAGGAGAAGGAGGAAGTGCCCCACGGGAAGCTAAGAAGCCATCACCAAAAATGAAGACCATAGCTCTCAAGGGAGCTAGTGATAACTCTTCATCATCATCGGATAGTGACGTTGATTTTTCTAGAGAAGTGGCTCACCTCTCTAGAAGAATATCTAGACTCATTAAAATAAACAAGAAGTTTAATCCCTGATCTAACAACAAATTTTCTTCACGTGTAGGGAAGTGCTTTGAATGCAATGAACCGGGTCATATCGCTAAAGATTGCCCCAAGCTCAAGGAGAAATACTTGAAGTACAAGAAGAAGAAAGCCATGTATGCCGGATGAGAGGAATCCGAACCAAGCGATTCGGATAGCAATGAAGAAGGAGCTAAGATTGCTATTCATGATCCCAACATTTGCTTCATGGCTTATGAAAAGGAGGTAGTTTCCGACACCGAAAGTGAATCCTTTTATATGCAATGTGATCTAGCTACCGCATTAGAAGAATTAAACATTGAGTTTAAAAGGATGTTAAAAGAATTTTCTTCCTTTAAAAAATTGCATGCTTCTTGTGATTTAAAACTTGAACAACTACAAATATCTCTTACTTTAAAAGATGAATTGCTAGGTTTAAAAACAAACAATTAAGATCCAAGATTGAAAGACTTAAAATTGAGAGTGGTAGGATTAGACCCACTCATGCTTATGCTAATTATCATCATCATGAGAGAAATAGATTTCATAGATCTCATGCCTCTACACACAAGATAAATTTTGTGTGTACATATTGCATGAAACATGGTCATATTTCTACTCATTGTAGGATTAAAGACAATCATGATTTTTATGGAATGACATGAGTACCCAAAGACACCAAGCTTACTAACCACCAATGACCTAATATTTAGGTACCTAAAGTTACTACACATTCATCTCTTGTAGGGAACATCACGAGCACGACGTAGAGAGATGTGATACCTTGATAATGGTTGCTCACATCATATGACGAGCAACAAAGAGCTATTTACAAGCCTATCAAGGATTAAAGGAGATAGCGTCTCCTTCGGTGGTGGTATGAAAGGTAAAATCATAGGTATTGGATGCATTGGTAAAATACCTTCTCCCGTAATAGAAGATGTTTATTTAGTTAGTGGCTTGAATCATAATCTTCTTAGTAAACCAATTAAGTGATAAAGGTTTTGATATTTCCTTTAAATTAGACAAATGCATTATTAGCTCAAATGAAAAAACTATTTCTGTTGCTAATAGAAAATCTAATGTATACATTTTTGAGATGAATGAGCTATTAGATCAAGATGTCAAATGCCTTGCGGTGGTTGATGAAAACCCTTGGATTTGGCATAAGAGGCTTGGACATGCGAACATGGAATTGATATCCAAATTGTCCAAGAGCAATCTTGTAAAAGGGTTACCAAACTTACATTTTATCAAAGATACTATTTGTGAAGATTGTGCTAAAGGTAAACAAACTAAGTCTATCTTCAAATCCATCAGTGAGGTATCAACTTCTAAACCCTTGCAATTACTTCATCTTAATTTATTTGGTCCTATGCGTGTTACCTCTCTTGGAGGCAAACACTATGTTTTTGTTATCATTGATGATTTCTCTCATTTTACTTGGACAATCTTTCTTGCAAGTAAAGATGAATATTTTGAAGAATTTTCGAATCATGTTAAAAGAATTAAAAATGAAAAAGAGTTGAAAGTTGTTAAAATAAGAAGTGATCATGGTGGTGAATTTCAAAATAAATTTTTTATGATTTTTGTGCACATCGTGGTATAACTCATGTGTTTTCCACTCCAAGAACACCATAACAAAATGGTGTTGTTGAACGGAAAAATCACGCCATACAAGAGATGGTACGAACTATGTTAAATTCTTTCATTTTGCCTAAGTATTTTTGGGCGGAAACCGTCAATACGGCTTGCCATGTTTTAAATCGTGTTTTGATTAGACCTAAGCTTAAAAAAACTCCTTATGAACTATTTTATGGCAAAACTCCTTTTATTGGATATTTTCGTATCTTTGGTTGTAAATGTTTTATTTTAAATACAAAAGATCACCATGATAAATTTGATTCTAAAATTAATTTTGGCATTTTCCTGGGATATGCACCTCGAAGTAAGGCTTATATGGTCTTCAACAAATGAACTCTTATTGTTGAAGTATCTATAAATGTTATTTTTGATGAGACTAATATCGGTTTACAAGTTGATTTGCCTAGGAAAGATGATGATAATGTTGAGTGAGGATTGGAACTTTTGCAAATAAATGAAACACCCTCAATAGATGTTCAAAAGATGGGGATAGCAACAATATTCAAGAGCAAGAACAAGAAGAACTCTCCAAAGCATGGATATTTGCACCAAATCATCCAAAGGAGTAAATCATTGGGAATTCTTCATAAGGAGTTCTAACTCGCTTAAAGGCTTTGAGTTAGTGTGGTAATGTTGCCTTCTTATCTCAAATAGAACCTAAAAATATTAGTGATGCTTTAAAGGATGAGTTTTGGGTTTTAGCTATGCATGATGAACTAAACAATTTTCGAAGAAATGATGTTTGGAAACTAGTTCCTAGACCTAACAATGCTAGTGTAATTGGAACAAAATGGATTTTTAGAAACAAACTTGATGAACATGGCATTGTAACAAGAAATAAAGCTCGTTTGGTTACCTAAGGATACAATCAAGAGGAGGGCATAGACTATGATAAAACATTTGCATCGGTTGCAAGGTTAGAATCAATTAGGATATTTTTGGTATTTGCAAGCTTTAAAGATTTTAAATTATTTCAAATGAATGTTAAAAGTGTATTTCTAAATGGTTTTATAGAAGAGGAAGTATATGTTAAGCAACCCCCCGGTTTTATGGATCATGCATTTCCTAATCATGTTTACCGGGTTCAAAAAGCTTTATATGGGTTAAAACAAGCCCCTAGAGCTTGGTATGCTCGCCTCTCTAGTGTTCTTCTTGAAAATAGTTTTTCTAAAGGAAAAATTGATAATACTCTTTTTGTGAGAAAAAGAAAAAATGATTTTATTTTAGTTCAAATATATGTTGATGATATCATTTTTGGTGCTACTAATGAATCTCTTTGCAAGGATTTTTCTAAAGTTATGCAAGATCATTTTGAGATGAGCATGATGGGAGAGCTCACATTCTTTCTCGGGCTCTAAGTCAAGCAAACTAAGGATGAGATATTCATTTCTCAAAACAAGTATGCTAGAGAATTGGTAAAGAAATTCAATTTGGAGAATTCTAAGCATGCACCAACTCCCATGAGTACAAGTGTCAAGCTTGATACAGATGATAGTGGTGAGGATGTGGACCAAAAACTATACCGAGGTATGATAGGTAGTCTTCTTTATCTTACCGCTAATAGACCCGATATCATGTTTAGTGTGTGTGCATGTGCACGTTTTCAAGCTTCTCCTAAAATATCTCATTTAATTGCGGTTAAAAGAATTATTAAATATGTTAATGGAACAATTGATCTTGGTTTATTTTATCCAAAAAGCACCTCTTTTGATCTTTATGGTTTTTGTGATGCCGACTTTACCGGATGTAAGGTAGATCATAAGAGTACGAGTGGTACATGTCAATTCTTAGGTAACTCTCTTGTCTCTTGGGCTTCTTAAAAACAAAATTATGTTATCTTGTCCACTACGGAAACGGAATACATTGCCGCCGGCTTATGTTGTGCCCAAGTTTTGTGGATGAAACAAAGTTTAGTTGACTATGATTTGAATTTTTAAAATATAAAAATCTTTTGTGATAACACTAGTGCTATCAATATTTCAAAAAATTCGGTTTTGTATTCTAGAACCAAGCATATTGATGTGCGCCATCATTTCTTACGCGATCATGTAGAGAGGCAAGATGTATCACTTGTGTATATTGACACAAAATCTCAATTAGCAGACATCTTTACTAGGCCTCTTAGTGAAGAAGACTTTTATCGTATAAGGAATAGTTTGGGTTTATGCACTATGTGAAAGTTCTATTTGCTTGCTTGGTTAGTTGCATTTCATATGCATTTTTGTTTACCATTTTTTACCCCATTTTGATGGTGACAAAGGGGGAGAGAAATCTCCTCATTTTGTGCACATAGTAAGGGGGAGCTCATAGATAGGGGAAACTACTATCTATAAGCTATATTTAATTTGCTCCTATATAATGGTTGGTTGTCATCATCAAAAAGGGAGAGATTGTTAGCCCTTATGTTTTGATGATGTTTTACAACCACCATTATCGGTACTAATTATTTGTTGAGTGATATTGTAGTTAATATATATATAAAGCTTGTTAGTACCACTTATGGAGGATTGGATGGAATATGAGCTATAACGATGATATCCAAAGGAGGAGGAGGCATAGTGATGACGCAAATGTTAATCAAGAACAACACATACAAGTCAAAGCTTTATCAACTCAAAGCTATACCAAGACTCAAAGAATTATAATTCTATGTGAGGATATTAGCTAGTTTTTCTTTTCTCTCTAGTGCTAGAATGTAGGCAAGTAGCTGTAGATTTCACTTGAAGCTATTGGGATATCACACACACGTTTTCATACTTATATTTTTGAGTGTTTTGACAAAATATTATTTTTCATAAGTATGAGGACCTTTTCGTAAAATTCCTTTTCCAAATAGTTTGTTTTTAGTGTTAAAAACAATTTACAAAGTTACACAAATTTTTAGAAGTCATTTGAATATTTTTACAGATTTTCTAAAATGAGTCAAAACTATTTTCTAACTGTATCTGTTGTTTCAGTTCGCGATCGACCGCACCTGTGTCTTTTCCTGAGTGGGCAGCAGAAACTTTCGCGGGTTTTCTGTGTTTTTTAAGTTCACATCCCAGCTTCAGTGTAATCTTTCTCCTTGCCATAGGGACATTGTAAAGAGAGAGTTTTTACACCATTACTACTGTTGAGAGCTTGATCTTGTGGAGATCAACTGTGTGGGAGTGAGATCTTGTGGTGATCAACTGTGTAGTTGTGAGATCTTGTGGAGATCGTTGTGTAGAAGAAGTTCCGGCTTCCAAACCGGGTTGTGTAGTTGATTTTCCTCGAGAGTGGGGAGCGGGGACGTAAGTCAGCGGGTCGAACCTCGTTAACACATCACGCGTCACTTGGATAACGATTTCTAACTCTATCTCCTTTGCTTTGTGTAAGAACCATAAATTTTGATACTAGTTAAATAATTTTTTAGTATTTTAAAATATTTAATTATGATTTTTAAAAGAGTATTTATATTTTTTCTCGATTTCTACAATTTTTTATGATTTAAAGTCTAAGTTTTATATTTATTTAAGTGATATTAATATTTATAAATTAATTTTATGCGGTGAAAATTTATGGAATTTATCTGTTGCTTTATCGATGCTGTTACATGTCATTTTGAATAATACGTTATATTATTTTTATTATTACGTATATTTTTGTATAATACGTTGTATTGTTAATTAGGTATTATTTGTATAATTTGTTATATTTATTCTACTGTTACATATTATTTGTCGTATTAGCATAACTGATACGTTTTACTGTGTGGATAATTATCCCATAATTATTTGATTTTAAATATAAGTAATTATATTTTTATTAATTATTCTTGTTTAATTATATAATTTATAGTATTATTTCTTCAGTTGTGTATCAGCGGTTGTATTAATACAACTGGTACGTTTTTAATTGTAGATGATTATCCCGTAATTATTTTGATTTTTAAATATTAGTAGTTATTTCTTTTTAATTAATTTTGTTTTAAGAAAATTAACCATAAACCCTAATTATATATATATATATATATATATATATATATATTATATTATATAAATCCTCTCCCTCTCTACTGTTCATCTCAGACGCCACTCTTCTTCACCTTTTTTTGTTTTCTCTCTCCCCGAAAACCCATCATCTCCTTCTTCCTCTCTCTCGTCCACGAGGCCACCACCGCTCCAACCTCCTCAATGACCTCTACCAACCGCAGCCTCGTCAGTCGCCATCTCAGGCACGACCAGCGCCCTCCCCCACCGTCCTTCATCCCCACGAACACCAACTCTAGCCTCCGTCGCCTAGTTCGTCGCCCGATCGTCGAGATCCCGTAGCCCTCGCCGGAGTTCCTTCCGACGCCGTGCTCCTTCGCGTCCGATCCGACCCATGTCACCGATGTCAACACGTTCGACGAATACACCGAGGCAAGATCCCGTTGCTCAGTTGTCATTCTTTACATTTTAGATTGTTATGAGTTATCTACATATTTTGAATTGTGAATTGTTATTATCTGCTGGGACTATTGATAATGATATTTCAAATGATAAATTAATATTTTTCTAGATTAATTAGAATTATTATTATGAGAAATAATTTTTAAAAGAGTTATTTTGAAAAAACGGTTTAAATTGAATTATTATAATAATAAATGAGTTGAAAGAATTTTATTGGGAAAATAGGTTAGTTTTGAATAGTTATTAAGATAGATAATTTAATATTAATTATTTTGGAAAAGGAGTCATTTTGAGTTGTTAAGTTATTTTGGGTAAAAGAATTATGCTTCTGATAAATTATGATGATTTAAAGGAATTTATTAAAAAAAGAATTATTTATTTTGGATAACAAGATATTGATGGAACCAGACTGTATGCATGTTTTACTGATTCATGATTAAATTTCATGTTTGTGATTATTTTACTGTATTTGACATGTCTGCTTTTATTGGTCCTGATTGTATTGAGAACTCTAGTAGTTCATGACTTAGTTACTTCGTACGTCATGAACAGACCTAGTGACATGTGTGGGTGCGTTGACTGAGTTTAGATGGTGAACCCGAGCTATAGTGTGGATTATGATTGTCGACTTAGAAAAGAGAGAAGAGTTGGGATGAGGAATTCTTGGTTCATGTGATCGGATGTGGATGTTGATGTATTTTCCAGGCTCGCGCCAGCGCCTTGTGTCGGCCTGGGGTGGGTCTGAGGTGCAGTGATATCGAGATTATTGATTATTTTCCAGGCTCGCGCCAGCGTCTTGTGTCGGCCTGGGGTGGGTCTGAGGTGCAGTGATATCGAGATTATTGATTATTTTCTAGTCTCGCGCCAGTGCCTTGTGTCGGCCTGGGGTGGGTCTGAGGAGCAGTGATATTACGATTGTTGATTATTTGAGATGAGTGATGGGATGGTTAGTTACATGACCTCGATTCTTGGCTAAGTATGATTCTTGTGAGATGTAGGCCGGTTGTACTTCTTTTCATACATAGATCGAGATTAATATTTAATTATCTATAATTTGAGACATATGGTATATACATGAGGGTTTCCTTGTTTGGATTATTTCGCTCGACGTGCTACGTCTCATGTTATAGATTTTTAAGTATTAATTCTATCTAGTTGTATGACCTTGTTGTGGATGATTATAGGATGGCTAGCTACATGATCTTGTTACTCGGATGTTTATAAATTCTCCTGACTGTTATACTCTAGTAGCGGATTATATCTAGTTTGTTAGCATTCCAGTTGCATGCTCCTATTGTTACTATTATCATTACATGATCATATTTCTGTTATCGCATTGGTCACTCTTCTATTATTATTACTGCTGTTGCATCTGTTATTGCCTTGGTCGTTCGACCATTTCTTTCTACCTTGTGGGATCTTACCGTGTGCTATACACGCTAACATACACCTATTTTCTCTGGTGTACGTCAGATTTAGGAGACGGGCAGCCTCAGTTCGGAATCGTACAGGAGCCAGAGGATTATTAGCTGGAGTGCCTTGCAGACGGAGTAGAAGACAAGCTGAAGCGTAGTAGTTTTCTTCTGTAGTAGCTGATGAACACTAGAACTCTTTTACAACATTTCTTTAGTTTGATGATAGATTTAGTTATTTTATTTCCTTTTATTATGGACTATGTATTTCTTATTTCCTAGTTGAACTGTTGTTGTAATAAGGGTATGTTTGACCTATATTTTCTGTCTAGGATGATTTACCATTGATGATATGTCTATTTCTTATTCTGGGTTGTCTTTATATTCTCGCTATCTGAGATTGGTGACATGTGCCTTTGCATTGTATTTATTTTCAGACGCTTAGCGTATTGGATTGAGAAGAAAAGAAAAGAAAAGAAAAACTAATGTATATTTCTTCTCAATCTAATACGTCGCGGGCTTGTTCACATTCCGATTCCCGGGTATTTTGGGAAGCGGGGCGTGACACTTTGGTTGTTCTCTCTATTGTGTGTTGCTTGTCTTATTTTTTATTGCACAATTATAGCCATAAGACCCTAATACCTCCCATCTAGGGTCCAACAAGCGTTGTTCCTATTTTTCCCCTTTTTGATGTTGTCAAAGGGGGAGAAAAACTACATGTTTATTGGTTTATTGGTTTATTCATGTTGATGTTTGGTTGATGTTAACTACATGTTTATTGGTTTATTCATGTTGATGTTTTATTCATATGTAACTACATGATTAATGCTTAGTTTATTTGGTTTATTCATATGAATTTCATCTCATTAAATAAATT
>BQKN01028552.1:0-12273 GCA_022839385.1 Asparagus kiusianus
ACCCTGGGGTGGCTCGGCTCTGGCCGAGCCACCCTGAGGTGGCTCAGTTTTTGCCGAGCCCCCTTAGGGTGTTTTTCATCGTTTTTCATCCTCCGGTTCTGTATTCGATTTGTCCGGATTTTGATTTGATAGTCCGGGTCTTTATTTGGCAGTAAATCCACCTTGATGTTTGAGTTCGAATCCATTTTATGGTTGGACGACTCGTTGACTTCCCGAACCGTTGGATTGGTTCCTCACGCGAATACGTTCCGTTGCTCGCGTGCAATTCATTGACCTCTTCGCCTCGCCACTCGATGGTTCGTTGATTCGTTGAATCCCTGTGTCGAGCTATGCTAAGGGACCTATAGGCAATTTTATACGCCTACATCAGGTAATGAGCAAACCCCTCCTAACGGAGATAGGGAGTGAAATGATGAGATCTAGAATTGCTCGTGCATCCACCTCCAGAAACTCAATAGACAACAATGCATTGATGGATCTGCTGAAAGCGGTGACCTCTGTAGTCACCAGACAACAAGATCAAATTGATCATAATCGGATGAATGGTCAAAATGAGGAGCACCCAAAATTAAGAAGTGGCATGGGAGAATTCAATAAACTATCTCCACCCAGTTTTGAGGGAACAACTGATCCTATGATTGCTGAGCATTGGATCATAGAAATGGAAAAAGTCTTCACATACATGAGATGCCCTAAAGAGGAGAAGGTTGATTATGCAGTACATGTTAAAAGACCACGCTTACGGGTGGTGGCAAATGCAGGTCAGGACGTTGGGAGAGAAAGCATACAAGTTATCATGGGAGGAGTTTAAAAAGATTTTTTTATAAAAAGTATTTTCCTTCAACTGTTCGCAAACAAAAAGAACAAGAGTTCCGAAAATTAGAGCAAGGTGACAAGACAGTAGCTGAATATGAAGAGGAATTCACTTATCTATCAAAATTTGCCACTCACTTGTTGGGTAAGGAGGAGGATCGAGCACGTCGCTTCGAAGAAGGGCTTCGACCGGACATTCAAAAGACGGTCAGTGCATTTGAACTCCCTACATATGGAGAAGTATTAAAGAAGGCCTTGTTAATTGAGAAAAATGAAATTGATACAAAACCAAAGAATGAGGCGAGCAGCTCCTACCCAAATAATCGGTTCTGGCAAGACAATCGCGGTGGAAGAAATAAAAATTGAAGAAACAAAAAGCAGAATTTTGGACGTAGAGAGGAGCAAATTCCTAAGTAGAAAACTTTAAGATGTGATGTTTGTCATAAACTTGGGCATGAAGCGAAAAATTATTGGAGAAATACCGGAGCTTGTTTGAGATGTGGTCAGAAAGATCACAAAATAGCAAATTGTCCCCTACAACAATCATCTCGGAATACCTTCCAGCCTGGCCAGTGCAGTGGTAGGAACAAGCATCCTCAAGCCAAGGCCTGAGTTTATTCTCTAACTGAGAAGGAAGCAGAAGCAAACAAAGATGTGGTGACAGGTACGCTAACTTTTGCGTCGGTTCATGCTCGAGTACTATTTGATTGTGGTGCATCACATTCCTTTATTGTTGCACAGTTTGTTAAGATAAATCAATTACCATGTGATACCCTAAAACAAGAATTGCTTGTTAGTACACCTGGGGGTAGCATATTAGTATCAAATCAAGGTTGTAGGGGTAAAATTTATATTCTCGACAAGGAACTCCCCGTAGAATTAATGATGCTAGAAATGCATGATTTAGATATCATATTGGGGATGGATTGGTTATCCTTAAGTCATGCTTCTATTTTATGTCGAGAAAAGAAAGTAGTATTTAAATTTCCTGGCCAACCAGAATTTTGTTTTGAGGGCGAAAAGTCTCAACAACCCTTAAAAATCATCTCAGCCTTTAAAGAACATCGAGCGCTGAGGAATGGATGTATGGGTTATTTGGCTTCAGTTGAGATGGTTGATGATGGAAAACCAAGCTTGAAAGAGATACCAATTGTCCGAGAATTTCCAGAGGTATTTCCAGAAGAACTTCCAAGAATGCCCCCAGATAGAGAAATTGAATTTTTAATTGACCTAGTACCTGGTACGAGTCCCATTTCTAAGGCTCCTTATCGAATGGCACCTGCTGAATTGAGAGAACTCAAGATACAACTGCAAGAACTTTTAGATAAAGGCTTCATTCGGCCGAGTGTGTCACCCTGGGGTGCACCAATGTTATTTGTGAAGAAGAAAGATGGAAGTATGAGATTGTGTATTGACTTTCGTGAATTGAATAAGGTAACCATTCGGAACAAGTATCCGTTACCAAGAATTGATGATCTATTTGATCAATTATAAGGAGCTCAAGTATTTTTCAAGATTGATCTCCGTTCTGGTTACTATCAATTAAAGATTAAGCCAGAAGATGTGCCAAAGACTGCATTTCGAACCCGTTATGGTCATTATGAATTTTTAGTTTTACCATTCGGGCTGACAAATGCACCTGCAGCATTTATGGATCTTATGAACAGAGTATTTAAACCTTTCTTGGATCAGTTTGTTGTGGTTTTTATTGATGATATTCTGATATACTCAAGAAGCAAAGAAGAACATGAAGAATACTTGAGACAGGTGTTGCATACATTAAAGAGAGAACAACTGTATGCGAAACTTAAGAAATGTGAATTCTGGTTGGAGGAGCTAGCATTTCTTAGGCATGTCATCTCTAAGAAAGGGATTTCTGTGGACCCTGAAAAAGTAAAAGCTATTATTAAATGGGATAGACCGACTACTGTAATGGAGATCCGTAGTTTTCTTGGTATGGCTGGCTACTATAGAAAATTTGTGGAAGGATTCTCTCGTATTGCTTCACCTCTAACTCATCTTACTCAGAAAGGAGTTAAATTCATTTGGTCAGAAGAATGTGAGAAAAGATTTCAAGAGCTAAAAAGTAGATTAGTGTCTGCTCCAATACTTACATTACCCAGTGGAGACACAGGCTTTGCTATCTATAGTGATGCCTCTAGAAGAGGACTTGGATGTGTACTTATGCAAAATGGAAAAGTCATAGCATATGCTTCAAGGTAGTTAAAGCCTTATGAACAAAACTATCCCACTCATGATCTTGAGTTAGCGGCAGTAGTGTTTGCTCTCAAAATTTGGAGACATTATTTATATGGAGTATATTGTGAAATATATACTGACCACAAGAGTTTAAAATATATATTTACCCAGAAGGAGTTGAATTTACGGCAAAGAAGATGGTTGGAGCTTCTGAAAGATTATGATATGACAATCAATTATCACCCTGGCAAGGCAAGTATTGTTGCTGATGCCTTGAGCCGTAAGAATTCATGCAATTTAGCTTGCCTAATTACTTTTCAAAGAAAAATATTAGAGGACTTGGACCGTACTGGAATTGAAATTAAAATCCACCAAATTAGAGTTAAATTAGCAAATATGATAATACAACCTTCTTTCTAGATGAATTAAAGCAAACCAGTAGAATGATCCTCAACTTTTGAAGATAAAGAAAGATGTGGAAGAAGGCACTTGAGGAGAATTTAAGATACATAAAGATGGATCATTGAGGTTTGGAACTAGAGTTTGTGTGCCTAACATACCATAGATAAAGAAAAAGATTCTAAAGGAGGCACATCACTCTCTGTATATGATAATCACATTTTATTACAATTTTATATCCTCATTATCTATTTTATATAAATAAATATACCACTAATAATTATTTTTATCTTTAATTGCAGGTGAATGAAGAATAAAGCTCAAAATCCCATCTCTCAACAAAAACCCATGAATTAAATGAAGAACACAAGCAAGAGCCAAAAACCCAAGCCCAGAATCAAGCCGATTAGCCTGTAGAAGCCGGAGAAAATAAAAAAATCAAATATGAAATAAAATGTATTCAAGATGGTTGGCCGTAAAGAAATAACGATATCTCTCAATCCGGAAGGCGGAATTTAACATATAATATATGAAAATCGCCTATCTCGACGAGACGAAGCCATCCGTGAAAGCAGAATTTTGATAGGGCATCGATACTAGCATCAATGCTGGCATCGATGCCGACGTCGACGCCAGTATTGATGCTGGCATCGATACTGACAATTCTGTTACGAATTAAGGGCTGATTTTTGATGGTTTTGGATAAGATTTCAATCCAATGGTTCATATTCATTGATGTTTACTATAAATAGGGGTAGAGAGTGAGGGGTTAGAGATGTGAAAATTTTTATAACTCTTTTTGGAGAGTAGGCTACTCTTAATTGAGAATGCCTTCCAAATTTGTAACTTTTTGTTACAATTAATAATAATAATTTTTTCACCACTTTAAATATTTTTTCTCTTTGTGGGATGATGAAGATGAAGATGAAGAATTATTTAGAGTGCATTTCTTTTCTTTTTCTCTTTTATTTCTTTTTTATTGCTTATTAGTTTAGATTTATTTCTATGCTTATAGTTAGATTTTATTTTCTTGTTAAATAGCCAAGAGGCTAGAACCCTCTTGCCTTAGATTTATTTCATGCTTATAGATTAGATTTATTTTATGCCTATAGAGTAGATTTATTTTCTTGCATTTAATTCTTGCAATTTATTTTGTAGTTTAGATTTTGCAATTTATTTTGTAGTTAGATTTTAATTTCTTACACTATTCACCTTAAGACTAGATCCCTCTTGGGTTTAGTTTTTCTTTTTATTTATTTTCATTTTGTTTGATTCGCCTTTAGGCTAGAACCCTCTAGGGAATCACCCTTTTCTAAGAAGTGGGTTCAATTTTAGATTACTCATATCTATAATTGAATCCACCATCTTTAATTTCTTGCATTTTCTTTTATTCTTGAATTTTATTTTTGATTTGTTTCTCGATTTTATTCATTCTTCTTTCTTGCCTTATTGATCATATTTATTCTTAAACACATTTATCTACACACTATCACTCTCATTATCTCTCCACAATCACATTCACTCATCACTCCTATTTGTCACGCACACAACATAAGAACCGATTTTATATTTTCTCCTACAAAAACACCTTCCTCGTGGGATCGATATCTTTATACTATAACTTGACACGGTTGTGCACTTGTAACCTTTTTTATACATGTTTATGCCGCATCAAGTTTTTGGCGCCGTTGCCGGGGAAGGTGCTTAAGTAGGTTTTAATTATTTTGATTATTTAACTTGTGTGTTTATTGTGAAGGAAACACTTGGAGCTTGAAGATCGCCGATTGGAGAACTAGGATTTGAAGATTTGCTTTCGGGTAAGTCTTCTTTCTAGCGTTTTCAATTCCACCCCTTTTAGTTAGCTTCATAATTAGAGACAATTAGGATTTAAAAAAATAAAAAAAATTATTTTTGTTGACCATAATAAAATCCATCTTTCACTTGGATATTAACTAACAAGATAATAAACTCAAACAATTTTTCCCCTTCTCATAGTTGTTTGATTGTTAACCCTAATAAAAAATATATAAAGATTTTCTTTTTATCATCCTTTTTAGTCGCTTTTAATTTTTAGGGTTGCATTTCATATAGTGTAGGAATTCACCAAGTGATTTGAGCATCTTGATTTGGCACATACTTAAAAATATTTTTAAGGGCAAAACTCCATAATCAAGATAAGGTGAGGGATTTCATCACCCTTTCCTTAGCCTAAAAATCACTAATTCCTCACTACACTACCCAAGCCTAATAAAACTCATTAGACGTTGGCCCTAAGGACTCGAGCTCAATAAGGAACAAGAAATCCTAAAGTGAACCTGTTTAAGTTTTCTCAGATTAGTTGGTGTTTAAGGTAAGGTTTAGGGGTTGCGTAAAGCGCTCCGCAAGGAAAGAGGTACGTAATTAATCTTTGATCACCCTCTATTACTATCCTTACCTGGCTAACTACCTGGGAAAACTTTAATCTTTTCACTGTAGGAGTTTTTGGTTAGGGGCTGGTCTAGTGAGTTAGGCTAAACCCTAGAATTAGAGTGATTGAAAAGTGATTGCTTTGTTTTGTTTTAGTTAGGTTTTCTCTATCTTTTTCTTAAAAAAACTAACTTTCTTTCTTTCCTTAAAAAAAATTTATTTTGGTGTATGCAAACTTGGGTTAGGGATAATTCTCATCGTTTAATCCGTGTTTAACTAATCCAAGAAATGGCAAATCAACCTGTTCTCCAGGATATGTGTTACCCCACCAGAAATGCAATTCCATCTTGCATAAGGCTCCCCGAGGCAAATGGAGCAAATTTCGAGCTTAGACCGCATTACATAAACATGCTTCCCAAATTCCTAGGAAATGAAACAGAAGATGCATATATTTTTATTTCGGAATTTGAGGAAGTGTGTATTATGATTAAAATGAGAGAATTAACCGAAGATGCGATTAAGCTTAGATTTATTCCATTTGCTCTTAAGGATAAAGCAAAAAAATGGTTGTACAGCTTACCGACAAATTCCATCTCAACTTGGGATGGATTTTTCACCGTTTTTCTTAAGAAAATTTTCCCTATTCACAAAACGGTAAAGCTAAGAAATAGCATTCAAAACTTCAAAATTATTTCGAGAGAGTCATTCTGGAAATATTTCGACCAATTCAAAGATCTTTTAATCTAATGTCCTCATCATGGTCTAGAAAAATGGCGATTGTGCCAAGTCATATATGAAAGATTGGATTATTCTTCAAAAACATCTTTAGAATCAATGTGTCAGGGAGATTTTATGAGGAAAAACGCCGATGAAGCTTGGTAATTTCTAGAGAGTTTATCCGAGAAAACAATGCAATGGGAACACTGTGATGACAAGGTTTTTAATTCTAAGTCTAGTGGTCCTTCATTGGAGTCAAACATTGCTTCTGAAGCGAAGATGGCAACAATTCTACGGAGGTTAGAAGCCTTAGAAATTAAGGAACGAACTCCTGCTCAAATCAATCATGTTTCTGCCCAAGGATGTCATAATTGTCAGTCTCCTACCCACGTTTCAGAGGAATGCCCTCTCCTAGGAAATAATCAGCCATTAGGACAGATGACCGCTGCATTCCAGTGTCCTAGAAATGATCCATTTTCTCCAACCTACAATCCAGGTTGAAGAAATCATCCCAACTTTGCATGGAATCAAGGAAATTCTCCCGAAACTCAAAACTTCACTCCTGCTTCGACCCAACATTTTCCTAGGGGAAACACAGTTCCTTTCAATTCTCATCCACAATTTTAGCAACCCAATCTACTGTATCAAAATCAGTCTCCTCTTTATCAAGCTGTAATTCAGACTCATCACAATCCAGATCAGGATAAACGTCTCAATGTCTTGGAAACAGGTTTGGAAACCATAATTAAGGCCTCCACTCAAACCACAAATATGTTGACTCAAACATCCAGCACTCTGAATTCTTTTATGCAATCAACCGGACAAATGCTCAATTCCAACACTCAATCTATAGCTAGATTAGAATCCCAACTTGGTCAACTAGCTAGTGCCGTGAGTGAAAGAGAGAAAGGAAAATTTTCAAGTCAACCCGTGGTCAACCCTAAGGACACAGGATGCAGTTCATCCTATGAAGCTCAAGCGAATGCAATCCATTCACTTCGGTCAGGTAGCCAGGTCGATAATCAAGTGAGAACTCCCCCAAGTCAAACTTTTGATCCAATACAAATTCCTTCTCCTTCTCCTTCTGATGAATCTATTCAACAATCACCCTCCTCAGATGACCAAGAACCTGAACCGGAACCTGAGCCTGCTTTTCATAGGTTTAGACCAGTTGCTCCTTTTCCAGATAGACTCAGGCTTAGGAAACACTCCCCTCAAGAGGAGAAGATCCTAGAAACATTCAAGCAGGTTAAGGTCAATATTCCTCTCTTAGATGTAATTGAACAAATTCCATCTTATGCTAAATTTTTAAAAGAATTATGCACTAAGAAGAGGAGAATAAATGCTCCAAAGAAAGTCTTTTTAGCCGCCAATATCAGTGAAATGCTATCAAATCCCATACCTTTAAAACGTAAAGATCCAGGTTCCCCCATCATTTCATGTATCATTGGTAATACTCACATTGATAAGGCGCTTCTAGACATAGGGGCCAGTGTCAATTTGCTTCCATATTCAGTCTACCAGCAATTGGATCTAGGTGTACTGAATCTAACCAAATGCACCTTACAGTTGGCTGATAGATCTGCTAAGGTCCCTATGGGTGAGTTAGAGGATGTTCTGATTAAGGTTGGAGATTTTATTTTTCCAGTAGATTTTATAGTCTTGGAAACACAGCCTGTTTCCAATCTGAAATAACAGACACCTGTCATCTTAGGACGACCTTTCTTAGCCACTTCTAATGCTCTCATCAACTGTAGAACTGGTCAAATGAAGCTGTCCTTTGGGAATTTGACTGCTGATCTAAACATTTTTAAATAGGGGACCAGCCAAATAATCAGCCTTTAGAAATAAATTATATTCAGGAAAGATCAGAAGAAGAAGAAGAAGAAGAAGAAGAAGAAGAAGAGTCTGATTTGAGTTTTGAGGAAATTTTTGATGAAGAGTTAGAGTTTTTAGAAGAAACAAATCAGGTCCTTGAGAATAACGAAACTGTGTTAAATATTTGCTGCTTTGAATTAAATTTTGAAGAACTCTTTCTTGATGAACTTAGATTCTTGGAGAATAATCAACAACCAAATTTTTAGAACTCTACAGAAGAATTGGTTGTTAGAAAACAAAACTTCACAGTACAAGAGTCTGAGTTTATTAAAAAATACAAAATGCATGGCACCAATAATACCTACCTTACTTTGTTGCAAGAAGTATTGACACCCTGAAATGCTTGGAATTTTACATTATTGATTATATCATTCTGAATTTATTAAAAATTCGGGGAAGAATTTTCAACAATAAGGTAGGATTCAATGTAGAATACGAGCTCTTCGTGTTGAACACTTCATTGTACATTATTTGTTTTGTTTATTTTAGAATAATAAAAAGAAATTATTCTTCTCTCATTCGAGAGTTTCTTATTCAGTTGAAAAAAATTAATAAAAAAAGAAAAAAAAGAAAAAAAAGGAAAAAAAGGAAAAAAAAGAGAAAGAAGAATAAATTTTTGATTCCATCCTCCTCAGACCAAAGGTAATTGCAGATTTTTATCAGCTGACCAAATGTAAGTATTTCACTTCTTATCTGCTTTACTATGTGCATCATAGAGTTTGCATTAAGGACAATGCAAAATTTAGGTGTGGGGGTGGGAATTTGTTATTTTTTCTCTTTGTTTTACATTTTTTTTGTTGCATTGTTTGTCGTTTTTTTTCCTTTTCCAAAAAAACAAATTATAAAAATATCGTCACTTGCCAAATTGATAGAGTTATGTAATAATTGATTTATTTGATAAATTTTAAATTTTCTAATCTGTTATTTACTCAAGTTCACTTTTTATGATAACTCTAAATAAAGTTCTTAAGAAATGATTTTCAAAGTAGTATACTTTACTTAAGCCTTAACTTAGATTTTTATTTAAAATAATGGAATACATGCTTAGCTTAGAGTTAAAAATAATTTTTCAAGGTGGCTTGTCTTACATATTTTTCAGAATATGTACACATATACATATAAAAAAAAATTGCAAAAAGAAGAGTGCGAAAAATGGGCACCAAAAAAAGAAAAAAAAGAAAAAAACTCTTAAATTCAAGGTGATTCTATCTTATAAAGCCTAAGCTGATCGAGTAATTAAGCCCAAGGAGTATTTCCATACTTAATGACCTAAGCCCAATTGGGTTGGGATCCATTGGCCCAAAACTCGTTAAATGGTCGCTTAGAAAGCCCGTTAAAGTAGAAAAAAATCACCAAGGAAGAAAGAGTTAAAAATAATAATAATATAAAAAAATAAAAATACTAATAAATGTTTTATACATAGTTATATTTGTATATATGGTCTTGGAAAATATTTTAGATCAAGCAACTTAAATATTATTTTAAATAAAGAGTTAGCATGTTTCTTTTCAAAACTTTTAAATTAAATTTCTAAGTTTGGCTTGGTTTTGTATTGCTATAATGAGAAGATTTCTAGGAAATATACCTTAGAGTTATATATAAAAATGTTTTCTTGAGTAATAACTAGCTTCTTTAATTTGGTAAGTTGACCGAATTTTATGGGTATATTCACTGCAAACCCTCACGAGATTACAACTCGTCCACTAGGGTAACCTAGGGGTTTAAAGGCTTGTTGTATGCGCTAAATACAACCGCGATTCCTGCGAAAGTGAGTTAGGTTTTCTTTCATTTTATTTTCTTTGCTAGAGGACTAGAAAAAGTTTAGGTGTGGAGGACTAGCAAAAGTTTAGGCAATTTATTTTGTAGTTAGATTTTAATTTCTTATACTATTCACCTTGAGGCTAGATCCCTCTTGGGTTTAGTTTTTCTTTTTGTTTATTTTCATTTTGTTTGATTCGCCTTTAGGCTAGAACCCTCTAGGGAATCACCCTTTTCTAAGAAGTGGGTTCAATTTTAGATTACTCATATCTATAATTGAATCCACCATTTTTAATTTCTTGCATTTTCTTTTATTCTTAAATTTTATTTTTGATTTGTTTCTTGATTTTATTCATTCTTCTTTCTTGCCTTATTGATCATATTTATTCTCAAACACATTTATCTACACACTATCACTCTCATTATCTCTCCACAATCACATTCACTCATCACTCCTATTTGTCACGCACACAACATAAGCCGATTTTATATTTTCTCCTACAAAAACACCTTCCTCGTGGGATCGATATCTTTATACTATAACTTGACACGGTTGTGCACTTGCAACCTTTTTGGTACATGTTTATGCCGCATCAGTATACTATACATCCAAGATCAACAAAAATGTATAAAGACCTGAAAGAAATATATTGGTGGAGTAATATGAAGAAGGAAATTGTCACCTATGTTGCAGAATGTTTCACTTGCCAACAGGTAAAGGCTGAGCACCAAAGACCAGCCGGATTAGTTCATAGCTTGGATATACCAATGTGGAAATGGGAAAAGATCACCATGGATTTCGTCACTGGCCTTCCGAAATCTTTGAGAAAGAATGATGCAATATGGGTAATTGTTGATCGGTTGACAAAGTCAGCACATTTTTTACCTATTAATATGAAATTTTCATTAGAAAAGCTAACTAAAATGTACATTAATGAGATAGTAAGGTTGCATGGTGTACCAATATCAATAGTTTCTGACCGAGATCCTCGGTTCACATCAGAATACTAGAAAAGTGTGCATAGAGCTCTGCATACTAAACTAAATTTTAGCTCAGCTTATCATCCACAGACAGATGGCCAATCAGAACGGACAATTCAAATGCTAGAAGATATGTTGAGATGTTGTGTTCTGGAGATGAAAGGATCGTGGGAAGATTATCTGCCTTTGGCTGAGTTTGCATATAATAATAGCTACCAAGCTAGCATTCAGATGGCACCATATGAACTTCTTTATGGAAGGAAGTGTAGGTCTCCTATTCATTAGGATGATGTTGGAGAAAGAAAACTTCTTGGACCAGAATTGGTACAACAAGCAATTGATAAAATTCAATTAGTTCGAGAACGTCTTCGCACAACACAAAGTCGTCAGAAGAGTTATGCTGATCAAAGAAAAAGAGAATAGGAATTTCAAGTAGGTGATCATGTTTTCTTAAAGGTTTCGCCTACCCGAGGAGTGAAAAGATTTGGAATCCAAGAGAAGTTAAGCCCGAGATACATTGGTCCTTTTGAAATTTTGGAACGCATTGGTCCAGTGGCCTACAGATTAGCCTTACCACCAGCCCTGACTGGAGTACACGATGTATTTCACATATCGATGCTTCGAAAGTTCATCCGAGATCCAAATGAGATCGTTGAGTTGTCTCCAGTGGAGCTCAAGCCAGATTTGACCTATGAGGAGAGACCAGCACGTATTTTGGATTTTAAAGAACAAGTACTTAGACACCGAATAATCAAATATGTGAAAGTTCAGTGGAAGAATCACTCTGAAAGAGAAGCTACTTGGGAGACTGAAGATTCTATGCGAGAGAGATATCAAGAGCTCTTCGAGATATAGGTATGTTAAGTTTCAAGGACGAAACTTTTTATTAGGAGGGAAGAGTGTAGTAACCCAAATAATTAGTACCTTAAAACTTGATTAATGGATTTTTTTTAATTATAGATTAGGGAATTAATTAAGGGTGTTTTTGGGATTTCACCTTAACTTTTGATTTTCTGCCACGTTCGTGTTTGATGGCTTAAACCCATTCGACGATTGGGTCGGCACCTCCTTAACGGAGTATTAAAATAGGGAAATCAAAGAACATCACAGAGAAAAAAAACA
>BQKN01028566.1:0-12119 GCA_022839385.1 Asparagus kiusianus
GGTGGCTCGGCTTGGGCCGAGCCACCTTGAGATGGCTCGGTCTAGGCCGAGCCACTCCGGGTGTTGTCCGTTTCGTCGTTTTCCGTTGTTTCCGGTTCTGGTTATGTCCGTGATTCGGTTGTGTGGTTGATTGATCTGGAAACGACTCGTTGACTTGATTCCAGATTTGGCAGTAAGTCGGGTTCCTGATTTGGAAGTAAATCCGCCTTGGTGTTTGAGTTCTAATCCTCTCTTGATTGGATGACTCGTTGACTCCCCGAACCGTTGACTTGATTCCGCATGCGAATGGATGCATTCCATTGTTCACGTGCGGTTCGTTAGCTTCGTAGCCTCGTTAGTTCGCTTCGTCGCGTATCGTTTGGCTTCGGTGTTTGCAGGCTAACGGTCGTGCTTGGATATGTCGCCCGATGGTCCGTTTGTTGAATCGGCGTTGTCGAGCTGTGTTAAGGGACCTATAGGCAATTTTATACGCCTACAGATACCCCCTCCAAAGTATTTCAGTTTCGTTCTTTTATAGAAGAGTCTGGAATACTTTGAATGTGATTGTCCCAACCTTCAGTCGGTGTAACGGGACTTTGGAATGGCTTCTGTTCTGGATTCCTTCAATTCCTTCAGGCTATTCGGTGCTTTGTCGAACGTCTGTAAGGATTCTGGTACTGCATTTATTGTCTGACTATTGTTGAAATTTTGAACTTGAAGTCGATTCTTGATTTCTTGACTTTTTTAGCTCGAGTTGATTGATTCAACATAGAACTGATCATCGATTGACGGCGTTGAATCTTCATTTACAACGCGTTGTTCGGCGTTTGAGCTTCTTTGTGACACGTTGTCTGGCGTTTAAACTTTATTGCGATGCGTTGTCCGGCGTCCAGGCTTCATTGCGACGTATTGTTCGACGTCCGACACAGTTTATACTCGTACGTCTGCTGGAGTACCCATAGTTTAAGCTCTTAAGGAATTGGAGCGTGGCAGATACTTGAGTCACGAGACCAATCCATAGAATTGATGCGTCAATGACTCGTACTTATAGAATTTTTGGCAAATTCTCAGCCATCAACAGATTTGATAAGCCTTTACCGACTACCGTTTGAGTCGGGCTAGCATGCGGATTGTTTAAGTCCGTTCCGCATGTGACGTTAAGCTAAAAGAGTTAACCCTTTTAGTGCTACGATATTGAATACGTAGACTTCGTCTCTCTCTTGTGAAAAGACTAAACAGCAACGTGTATGAGACGTTGACTTAGGATTTTTGGCAAATCCTCAGCCTTCAACGGATTTGACGTGCTCTTACCGATTACCGTTTGAATCGGGCTTACATGCGGATTGTTTAAATCCATTCCGCATGTGACGTTGTGCTAAAGGAATGAACTCCTTTAGGCTTTGTGCTATGATGTTGAATACATAGACTTTACCATTTGTTACGGGAATAGGTTACCCGGCGACGCGTGTTAGGCATTGACTTTAGAGTTTTTGGCTAACCCCCAGCCTTCAACGGATTTGAGATGCTCTTACTGACTACCGTTTGAGTCGGGCTTACATGCGGATTGTTTTAGTCCGTTCTGCATGTGACGTTGTGCTAAAGGAATGAACTCCCTTAGACTTTGTGCTACAACTTCGAATATGTAGACTTTGCCATTATTATGGGAATAGGCTACCCAGCAACGTGTATTAGACGTTGGCTTATCCATTCTTAGGCTTCGGGACAAGATTCCCCAGGTTTAGATCCTGGTGTCTTTTTCAATCGGCGAAAGACTAAACCGACGACGCGTATTAGGCGTCGGCATATCCTTTCTTAGGATTCAGGATAAAATTCCCCACGCGTGTGAGGCATGGATTTTGGTGTTATTAATAATAACCTGCCACAATGTTGAATATGTGGAAGAATGTTCTTTTCAACGGTTAAGAATTAACCGGCGGCGCGTGTTAGGCGCGGACTTATCCTTGCTTAGGTTTCAGGATAAAATACCCCAGAATCGAACTCTGGAGTCTTTTTCTACGGAGAAAGACTAAACCGGCAGCGCGTGTTAGGCGCAGACTTATCCCTGCTTAGGATTCGGGATAAACTTCCTAGGATGAATTCTAAATTTGGAAAAGGATTGGTGTGGGAAGGAAGAATTTTATATTCTATTCTCCGAACAAGGAAAGGAGACTTGAGGTGGGATCTCCACCTCCAGAATCCGGAAAGATGAAACTGAGAGTGGGATCTCCACTTCGAGAATCGAAAAGATTTGGATAACCCTAACTGTCGAAAGGTTTGATTACCGAACTAAAGATGAATTTCTCGTTTATCGAGAGTGAATTATGGTTTCGGTCCTAACTGTAGGAAGGTTTGACCAAGTGAGAGTTTGAGATGACCCTAACTGTAGAAAGGTTTGGTCACTCGATTTGAAAGCGGACCTCTCGTTCATTGGAGGAATCAAGAGGGGATTTTGGTTGTAGTCCTAACTGTAGGAAGGTTTGACCAAGTGGGAAGTTTAAAACGATCCTAACTGTAAGAAGGTTTGATCGCTCGATTTGAAAGTGGACCTCTCGTTCATTGGAGGAATCGAGAGGGGATTTTGGTTTTGGTCCTAACTGTAGGAAGGTTTGACCAAGTGGGGGATTTGAGACGATCCTAACTGTAGGAAGGTTTGATCGCTCGATTTGAAAGTGGACCTCTCGTTCATTGGAGGAATCGAGAGGGGATTTTGGTTTTGGTCCTAACTGTAGGAAGGTTTGACCAAATGAAAAAGGAGAGTAAGAGTACAAATCACTGTAGGAATGTTGATTCGTACAAATCACTCAAAGGGGGTTCTTGATGTTAAGTGATAAAGACTTAACAAAAAAAAAAGGTTTTGACAATTCGTCGATGATCGAGAGATCAAAATTCTAAGCATTAGGAGTTTAGTGCTTATCACTTTATTCATAATGACCGGGTTATCCCTAAGAATATTACATTTAACATTCTTCCGGGAACTTCCCGTTACCTGAATTATCCACCCCCTGCTTTCTTTACAAAACTGGGTGTATCATTGAATTCGATGCACGATCGGGTTATCCTGAAGAACACCACGCGTGGCACTCTTCAGGAACTTCCCGTGGAAGAAAGGAAATAGTTTAGACTCTTATACCTATTGGAGTATCAAGGAGCAGTTTAACCTCTTATACCGGTCGGAGGAGTGAGAAGCAGTTTATACTCATATACTCTTCGGAGTGTAGGAAGCAGTTTATACTCTTATACCGGTTGGAGTCTTGCCGTTCTTGACTGGCTTACCCTAGCGTTATGACGCCGGCTTGCACCAAGGTCTGGATGCTATTCTTGAGAGTAAAGCAATCCTTAGTGCGATGAAGGATCCTCCTGTGATACGCACAGTACTTTGGATCCGCAGTATTTTCGGCTTCCTCCTGATTCGTGATCGGTGGCAGCTTGATCTTGTTATTTGCAAGGAGGGATTCGAAGATGGCTGTAACGTCTTCATCCTTGAAGAAGTACTCTTTCTGGAGCCTCTGATCCGAAGTCTTTTGTTGTCTCCGGGGCTGCTGTTGTGACGTTTGATTAGCATCCACAGTCGTTGCAGGTGTCTTGCCCTTACCACGGGAGGCAAAGTTCGAGTTTGGAGGATTAGTTGTCGATTGACTCCTCTCGGCCTTCTTCCTTCGGAGGAAGCATTCGGCTTGTTCTCCTCGGACCTTCAAGTCTTTCCAAGTGTTGGATGGTGCTGTTCCCATTGCTTCCAACACGTCTAATGCGAGGTTGTTGTGGCAAGTCTGGAGAATGAACTCCTCAGTGATCGGGTCCTGGCAATTCATCGCCTTATTCCGGAACCTTTTGACGAAGGTATCGACCAATTCCCCGTCCTTTTGTTTCTCGTCGAGCAACGTCCCGATGGATATCTCCGTGTCATCATCGAAGAAATTGGCAAGGAATTTGGTCTCCATGTCGTCCCAGCTATTTACGCTTCCTGGCTTGAGGCGACGATACCAATCGAAGGCGGCTCCGCGAAGAGTGCCAACAAATGACCGTACTATCAGCGGCTCATTACCAGAGATAACACCCAGGTGCGATTTGAAATAAATCAAATGCTGAGTGGGGGAACCCTTCCCATCGAACGGCGTGAAGTTGATTAGACTGAACTTCGCCGGATAGGGGATTGATTCCCACTCTCTTGGGTATGGACAAGGAATGCCCGTCTTCTTTATCTCTTGAGCGGAAATCAATGTATTGATTTTGCTCTCGAGGTTTTTGATCTTCAAGTTTTCATTTGTATCTTCGTTGGCATCCTCGTTACCACCCCCTACATTGATGGGAGGGTTATTGGCGTTATGAGTTTCATTTACACCTGTGTCCTCGTCTTCCAGATTGTTCTAGTTACGACGACTTGGTTCACCTTGTTGGTTCCTCAATGCCTGGATTTGTTGGTCATGCATCTCTCTCATGGTCTGCATGGCCATCTGCATCTCGAGTCTGAAGCTCTCTTGCTGTTTAGCCATAGCCTCTTCGAGCATCTTGGCCATTTGTTCCGCGCTTATCATCAGCGACTCGCGGGGTTCCCCTTCACTGGATACTGTATTATCTGATGCGACCATAGAGCAGGCATCTGACTCTTCATCTTCTGAAGGTAATCTTGTCCGAACCCTACCATACGTCTTTCGTGCGATGGCTCCAGACTGCAAACGGGTTAGACGTCGGGATGCTTTTAGAATCGACTCGAGATCATCCCGTGCCAATGTCCCCTTGTTGGTCATATTAGCGGTGATCCTTGGAAATTCTCCATCTTCAACCACCGCTCTCCTTCGTCGAAAACGCCTAGGCCTTGGCTTTGGCGTTTCAGTGCTGAGCCTTTCGAACACCGAGACTCTCTCGGGGACTGCTTTGATGCAGTTGCATTCAGACAGTACCACCCGAATGAGCTTGGCACAGGGGCATTGAGTCTCTAGTCTTTGAGGACTCCTTTTCCTAGTTTTCCTCGTACCCCCAACACGATAGTACAGCTCGTCCGTTTGAAAGTCAGAGCAACCTATTGTGTATTGGCACGATTTCCCAGGTATAACGTTATTGTCATCAGACGACAATGTTTCCTTCTGAGGATGAATCGCCTTCTTCGGGCTTTCGAGAGTCACGCGCCTTGAAACGCGCTTTTGCGAGCGTGAGTTCTCAGCGGGCTCCTGAACTTCAATGTGCAAGTTGGCGTGCGCAGCTGCTTTGAACCTCTTGTCATGCTGAAAGTGATAGCGACCCCCAGCATGTTGAGTCGTTCGGGGCTTCTTCATCAGGCCCAAACGCTCTTGAACTAGAGTTTTGCATCGTCCATTGGGGAGTAGGCCGAGGCGCTCCAAAACTGACTTCTTTCTCCGGGATGATTCTGTGTGACTTCCCGGAGTAGCCATGGGAATTGTTGGCGACTTCGTTTGGTTCGCCGGAGGTTGAATCTGCTTCGAAGGTTGCAAAGGTTGCTCTTTGGCCTGAATCGCCACTTCGGATTTTGGCCTCCAAACTTTGCGAGCTGGTGGCGATTTCTTTGTCACCTCCTTCTGAAGTTTTCTACGGGCTTCTTCAACTTGAGCCCGTGCCTGCGCTGATAATGCACGGCGCTTGCGAATGCGTTCCTCCAGCGTTGAACGGTTCCGTTTGACACGGACCCATTGCATTGTTGGCCGCTTGGAGGAACCACCATTCATCTGTTGCTGAGGCTGCTTACCTCTTCTGTTCTTCAGATCCGTGTTGTAACGGATCCCGTCCACAGATTCCATTGCCTTTGCGAATTGTTTCGCAAGGCGTTGACGTTTCCTTTGGTGGGCTCTCTTCGAGAGAGTCACCACGCCCCCGGCAACGGAAGATTTGGCCAGAGCAGATCTGACCTGGTTGGAAGTTGGAGAGATCTCACCTAATGCAGCTTCGGCATCCAGCGGGGCGAGATCTTCGTTGGTAGCTTCAACTTCTTCGTACCAACGAACTTTTCTCTTGGAGGAGAACTTCTTGGACTTGCGGGGGGAGGTTGATCCGGACGAGGACGACAAGTACTCCTCGAATTTCTGCTGGTCGAACTCGTATTCGACCTCCTCCATGACCGGGATCTCGATTCACGGTTGCGACGCTCCGATCTCGGCAGCGAGATCGGTGGCTCCCACTGTGGTCGCCAGATTGTTCGCGGGAAAAATTGGTGCTTTCTTCATTGCTGATTCCATTGCACTTTCAGTTAACAACTTTTTGCGTTACAGAAAGATCCGGTCTTTTTATAAGATCCAGTTTACAATGAACATCAAAAATAAAACAAAGAAATCAAAATTACAACTTTTCTCTTTTGTCGAACAGATCACGAGCTCCTGTTGTCCGGTCACTTGCTTTTGTGGGTTGTTTGCCTACGCCGATGGTTAATCCGTTGACCACCGCGCGATCTCGATCCAAGCAGATCTACGCAGTATAACGGGTATTATTTCACCAAGGAGATAATAGCTGGGAGGGATTGTTTCACCAAGGAAACAACCGCTCACATCTCGGGATCAAAGACCAAGCTTTGATCCGGAGTGTAGTAGCGTAGATCTGAGATCTCGATCCTCTCGAACTCCTGCCTTTTGTGGTGCGGGTGCTCGCCAAGAATCAGATCCGAATGTCCAAGTCTTTAAGCCTTCAAAAAACTCCAGTACGAGATCTCAATCCGGCAGAGTTTCGGCTCTCCAAAAGTTCTCCAAAATGTTGAATGACCCCCTCTATTTATAGGGAACCAGATCTATGCATTTTGCACAGATCTGGGCGGCCACCTCAGGGTGGCTCGGCACTGGGCTGAGCCACCCTGAGGTGGCTCGGCTGCCGAGCCACCTCAGGGTGGCTCGGCGGTGGCCGAGCTACCCTTAGGTGGCTCGGCCTTGGCCGAGCCACCCCGAGGTGGCTCGGCCTTGGCCGAGCCACCCTGGGGTGGCTCGGCTTTGGCCGAGCCACCCTGAGGTGGCTCGGTTTTTGCCGAGCCCCTTGGGGTGTTTTTCGTCGTTTTTTCCATCTTCCGGTTCTTCGTTTGATTCGTCCGGGTCTTTATTTGGCAGTAAATCCGCCTCGGTGTTTTGAGTTCAAATCCATTTTGTTGTTGGACGACTCGTTGATTTTCCGAACCGTTGGATTGGTTCCACGCGCGAACGCATTCCGTTGCTTGCGTGCTTCGTCGCCTCGTCACTCGAACGTCCGTTGATTTGTCGAATTATCGTGCCGAGCTGTGCCAAGGGACCTATAAGCAATTTTATACGCCTACAGATACCCCCTCCAAAGTGTTTCAGTCTCATTCTTTTATAGAAGAGTCTGGAATGCTTTGGATATGATTGCCCCTACCCTTTCATCGGTGCAACGAGACCTGGAAATGACCTTCGTTCTGCATTCCTTCACTCCTTCAGGCTATTCGGTGCTTTGTCGAATGTCTGTAAGGACTCCGGTGCTGTATTTATTGTCTGACCGTTGTCGGAATTTGAACTTGAGGTTGATTCCTGATTTTCCAATCTTTAGCTTGTGCTTGTTGGTTCGACATATAACTGACCCTCGATTGTTGGCGTTGAGTCTTTATTTGCGACGCGTTGTCCGGCGTCGTGTTATTGAGTTATCCTTAAGAATATTTTTTAGAAAAAATATTCTCCAGGAACTTCTCAATAAAAAAATAGGGAATAGTTTATACTCGTATACCTTATTGGAGTATTTTCGTGCCCAAAATGAGCTGAACCTGCCTGAAAATGAGCCAAAAAAGGCAATAATTTGACTCAAAAAATCGTCTGACCCTTCCGAATATGTGGGAGAGGCAAGAATAAACCAAGGATTAAACCCTCGGTTGATTTGAGGTCGTTTCGATGCTTGATTTAGCCTCTTTTGAACTGATTTGGACTGGTCCGGTCTGGTTCAACCTGGTCCGGTCTGGTTCAAGGCTGGATCACTTATATAAAAGGGGTCTTTTTCTTCTTTCTTTTCTTTCTCCTCTCTACGGCCGGCCCCCCTTGTCCCCTCTTCTTGGCTTTTCTCTTCCCTCAAGCCTCCTTTCGCCTTCAAACCTTGATAGTTGTCCTAGATCTAGGGTTCCTTTGGATCTTGGACAGAAAAATCTCCCAAAAACTCCATATTTAGAATTTCTCTCAGGCCCCTCGAGCGCGTGGTTCAAGTTTCCTTAAAGATCTTATCTTTATTGGATCTCGAGCTTTTCTTCATGTAAATCCTCCATAATTTTGACTTATTTTATGCTTAATTCAATTTATGGATTTGTGGGATCGCATGCGAGGGTTAGAATCATGATTTGGCGCCTCGAGCTTCTCTTTCAGGGGGGTAGAATTGATAAAAAAGTGATCTTTTTTTCTAGATCTAATCCCTTGATTTATTTTGCAGCTCATCATGTCACGTGCCTCGAGAGGTCGTTCCCCTGCTACGTCGGCCGATGGCGCGCCTTCCTCCTACGCTGGTGAGCTATTTTTGGCAGTATTTGGAAATTTTCAAATTAGCCCCTTTTTTCTTAAAAATTTGCAAATTGGTCCTTTTACCCCACGCTGTTCTCCTTGGTGAGGCAATCGGGAAGAGCCTTAATTTTCCTTAGTGAGGATCGACGCTTTAAAGATATGTTTTGCTTGGTCAAAACCATATCTCAAAATAAGGGTGCGATTTGAAGCTGCATTGTGCTTTATAAGGCAGGGATATATTATCAATATACCCTATCTTGTGATTGCATAATGTGGCCAAATCGTCTCACCCTTTATAAGGCAATGACTCTATTTTACCCATTTGTAAAATGAGTTCAATTTCCTTTTATAATTGAGACTAACATGTATTTAACTGTTTATTTCCAGTGGGGTACCCTTCTGGATCATTCTCGTCTCACGCGGTATATGGACGTCGCGGCGAGTACTATTCGACCTCCGACGATCCTTCCCCCATTCCGGTTACTCCTCAGTTCGATTCGGACACGTCGACTGAGGTTGCTCACGTGGTGAAGGAGGGTGGGCATCGAGCTCTCCGACAGCTGATCACCGATGCACCTTTTGTGAAGGACGCCAGTTCTATTTAGCCTCTTCGGAAGACTGACTTCTTATTTGGTGACTCTGTCGAAGACCCGGATGCTGTGTTCATTGAGACCGAGCAGTGGCTTCATAAGACTGGCAATGGCTTCATATATTTGCCGAAGATTCCTCGGCATCGTTCATTGACCGAGCTCAGGCGTCAGGCTGTGACACGGAAGATGTTGTGGCGCTTGACTGAGGAGCATGAGAGCGTCCACTGCGGCTATATTACTCATCAGGCATTTCCTGGCTCGAACAGGAGTCATATCACCGGATTGCATCCTGGAGTATTAGGGCTGGACGCACCACCACGTAACGAGTTCCTTGCCACCGCCTCTACCTTGAGGAATCGTCTCGCTGCTCTAGGACGGGAGATGCCTGCGACGCGTCACAGGTTTATGGTTGGGTCCATTCTTTGGACAAGTTCTGGTGGACTCGCATGACGACGTACGTCTTGAGCCGATGGGGCGAGGAGTTGCACGATTGTGGTTTGTATGCAGCCGTTCGTGCCACCATGTATGGCTTGCCCGTCAGCGCGAGGCATTTCTGTGCTTTGTTCGAACTGTATAATCCAGACTCGAACACTTTTCTGACCCGGTAGGGGGAGTTTGGTTTGGCTTTTCACGAGATGCATAGGATTTCTAGCTTGCCCATAGGACAGATGCTATACCAGGAGTACATTCCCTCTAATCATGAATTGGACCAGTTGAAGGATCGTATGCCCGATCGCTATGAGACTGTATGGGATCTTACTTGTCACTATCACATTGCTTTGGCGCAGTCTGAGCCTTTAGCAAAGAGGACCAAGGCATCCGTGAGTCTGAAGCAGTTTGCGAATTATTTGTTCAAGAATCTGGAGAGCAATTCTGGCGAGGCTATTTGTCAGTTGGCCCCACTTACTCCCTCAGAGGTGATCAGTTTGTTGAAGAAGATTGACACCCATTCTTATACCACTAGCAGTCTTAAGGGTGGTTTTCCTGCAGGTACCAGGTTCAGATCCTTCTTATGGCATGCGACCACACCGATTTGACCGATGACCCTTCTTGCCGGTTATCTTGCTATTTGGCTAAAGAAGTGTGTGGTTCCCTATCAGTCTGGCGATGCCTTGCCCTTGGAGGTGCTCTACCCAGCCGTTCAGCTCGCCTATAAGAAAGAGCTTTCACTTCTTCCGGTAATGGTAGCTGACATTCATCGAGGACTTCGACAGCTTTCTGGTGCCTTTACGCGGAAGGAAAGTGATTTGCCGGGTCAGATTCCCACCATTAAGACGGAGCTCCCGTATACTTATTTGATGGCCTGGTTCGTCCTTCACCGTTCGGATATGATGTCGGTACCGAGCGCCACAGACCACTCTGTTCCCCTACTACAGTTGCTTGAGAATGGCAAGTGGGAAGGGCGTGGATTTTCTAAGATTAGACAGCAGCTGCAGGTCCACAAGTGTTGGGCATTTTCCACTTGCTTTCCGCAGTTCTCCGGTCGATACGGTGATTGTTTGATAGACGAAGAGAGGCCAAGGGAGTATCGCACTCACTTAGACATCGGCTGCTTCAACTGGCTAGTGAACATTAGGCCAGGTTATCTGACTTTTCGGGTGAGGGACCAGTGTTTCATAGAGCCATATTTACCCTGCCGATTCGCTCGCCAGTTTGGTTATGACCAGCTTTATATCAGGAACCCCCGACAGCAGCTTCGGGCCCACGGCGGTCTGGTGGATGGTCTCCGTGCTTGGTTGTGGACCGTGACTGGCTGTACTGGTGCTAAGTTCAGTCTCCCGAGTGCTGATCGGCAGTTGAACCTCACTTTCTTGAGCTGCAAGTGGTTGCTAGCAGCCAACAAAACTATCCCCGTGAAGCCGATTGCAGAGCTAGAGGCCGAGGAAGCTTCTCAGGTTGACTCCCGTAGGATTTGGGAGAACGCTCGGTCACAGAGGACGTGGAACAAGACTCGTCAGATTGATGAAGAGGGACAGAGGACATTCCATTCTACAGACGAGGCTTCAGGCGGAGATCCTAAAGATTATGATGACTCTTCCGAGCGAGGTTAATCATTCATCTTTTTCTTCTGCTTTCCAGAATTATTAAAGCTGACAATGGTTTGATGTTTCAGGGACCATTGGTGACCAGGAAGAAGAGTTTCGTCCTCCTCCCCGAGCGAGACCTGCTGCTAGGCGGAAGAGATTAGCCCGTAAGCCGCGTGCAGCCTCCCGAGCCTTTGACATGGACTTGGCGGGTGATGATCCTGCTAGTGACGGAGGTAACATCTACCCTAAAAACCATCCCCTTGGTTATCCATAATATTGACTCATACTTTTCCATCTCTATATAGAAGAGCGTGGAGAGAGCGAGATGAGTCCCGATCCCGTTCCTGTATCTCCACTCATAAAGACGGAAAACTAGAGTCTTTTTATAAGATCCAGGGGTTCGGAGACCAATCAGGATTTGCATTGACTTCAGGAACCTGAATGAAGCATGTCCAAAAGACGATTTTCATTGATGTACACATTTATCGTCTTGAAGGATAAACGTCTCCGAGATTGTTCGCGGGAAAAATTGGTGCTTTCTTCATTGCTGATTCTATTGCACTTTCAGTTAACAACTTTTTGCGTTACAGAAAGATCCGGTCTTTTTATAAGATCCGGTTTACAATGAAAATCAAAAATAAAACAAAGAAATCAAAATTACAACTTTTCTCTTTTGTCGAACAGATCACGAGCTCCTGTTGTCCGGTCACTCGCTTTTGTGGGTTGTTTGCCTGCGCCAATGGTTAATCCGTTGACCACCGCACGATCTCGATCCAGGCAGATCTACGCAGTATAACGGGTATTATTTCACCAAGGAAATAATAGCCGGGAGGGATTGTTTCACCAAGGAAACAACCGCTCAAATCTCGGGATCAAAGACCAAGCTTTGATCCGGAGTGTAGTAGCGTAGATCTGAGATCTCGATCCTCTCGAACTCCTGCCTTTTGTGGTCCGGGTGCTCGCCAAGAATCAGATCCGAATGTCCGAGTCTTTAAGCCTTCAAAAAACTCTATCACGAGATCTCAATCCGGCAGAGTTTCGGCTCTCCAAAAGTTCTCCAAAATGTTGAATGACCCCCTCTATTTATAGGGAACCAGATCTGTGCA
>BQKN01028596.1:0-31175 GCA_022839385.1 Asparagus kiusianus
GCCGAGCCACCCCGGGTTGGCTCGGTTTAGGCCGAGTCCCCGGGTGTGTTCCGTTTTGTCGTTTTTCGGTATTTTCCGTCTTTCGATTCTTCGTTTGATTCGCCCGGACTTTGATTTGATAGCCCAGGTCTTTATTTGGCAGTATTCCCGCCTCGGTGTTTGAGTTCAAGTCTGTTTTGTTGTTGGACGACTCGTTAACTTTCCGAACCGTTGGTTTGGTTCCACACGCGAACGTATTCCGTTGCTTGCGTGCCTCATCGCCTCGTTGCTCGAACGTCCGTTGATTTGTTGAATCATCGTGCCGAGCCATGTTAAGGGACCTATAGGCAATTTTATACGCCTACAGATACCCCCTCCAAAGTATTCCAGCCTCATTCTTTTATAGAAGAGTCTGGAATACTTTGGATATGATTGCCCCTACCCTTTGTCGGTGTAACGGGACCTGGAACGACTTTTGTTCTGTATTCCTTCACTCCTTCAGGCTATTCGGTGCTTTGTCGAATGCTTGTAAGGATTCCGGTGCTGCATTTATTGTCTGACCGTTGTCGGAATTTGAACTTTGAAGTCGATTCCTGATTTTCCAATCTTTAGCTCGTGTTTGTTGGTTCGACATACAACTAACCCTCGATTGTTGGCGTTGAGTCTTCATTTGTGACGCATTGTCCGGCGTAGTTTATTGAGTTATCCTTAAAAATATTTTTAGAAAAATATTCTCCAGGAACTTCTCAATAAAAATAGGTAATAGTTTATACTCGTATACCTTATTGGAGTATTTTCGTGCTTAAAATAAGCTGAACCGGCTTGAAAATGAGCCAAAAAGGCAGTAATTTGGCTCAAAAGATTTCTTCCGTTCCTTCCGAATATGTGGGAGAGACAGGAATAAACCAAGGATGGGACCCTCAGTTGATTTGAAGTCGTTTTGACGCTTAATTCGGCCTCTTTTGAACTAATCTGGACTGGTCTGGTTTGATTCAACTTGGTCCGGTCCGGTTCAACTTGGCCCAACCTATAAAAGGGTCACTTTTTCCTTCTTTTTCTTCTTTTCCTCCTCTTTTTCTAGGGCCGGCCCCCCTCTTTGTCCTCTTTTTGCCTTTTCTCTTCCCTCGAGCACTCTTTCGTCTTCAAATCTTGATATTTATCGTAGATCTAGGGTTTCTTTGGCTCTTGGACTGAAAAATCCCTCAAAAAGCCATTCTTTAAAATCCCTCTCAGGCCCCTCGAGCGCGTGGTGAAAGTTTCCTAAAAGACCTCATCTTTATTGGATCTTGAGCCTTTCTTCAGGTAAATCCTCCACAATTTTGATCTTTTTCATGCTCAATTTAATTTATGTACTTGTGGGATCGTGTGTGGGGGTTAAAACTATGATATGGCGCCTCGAGTTAATCTTTCAGGGGGGTAGATCTGATAAAAAAGTGATCTTTTTTCTAGATCTGACCTCTTTTAATTTATTTTGCAGCTTGTCATGTCGCGTTCTTCGAGAGGTCGTTCCCCTGCTATGTTGGCTGATGGCGCGCCTCCCTCCTATGCTGGTGAGCTATTTTTGGCAGTATTTGGAAATTTACAAATTAGTCCCTATTTTCTTGTAAATTTACAAATTGGTCACTTTTTACCCCACGTTGTTCTCCTTGGCGAGGCAATCGGGAAGAGCCTTGATTCTCCTTGGTGAGGATCGACGCTTTCGTCATATTTGGGAATTTTGCAAATTAACCCCTCTTTTCTTGAAAATTTGCAAATTGGTCCATTTTTACCCCACGTTGTTCTCCTTGGCGAGGCAATCGGGAAGAGCCTTGATTCTCGTTGGTGAGGATCGACGCTTCAAAGATATATTTTGCTTGGTCAAAACCATATCTCAAAATTAAAGGGGGCGATTTGACGCTACATTGCGCTTTATAAGGCAGGGATATGTTGTTGACATACCCTGTGTTGTGATTGCGCAATGTGGCCAAATCGTCTCACCCTTTATAAGACAATGACTCTACCTTAACTATTTGTAAGATGAGTTCAATTTCCTTTTATAATCGAGACTAACCAGTGTTTAACTGTCTATTTTGCAGTGGGGTACCCTTCTGGATCATTCTCGTCCCACGCAGTCTGTGGGCGTCGTGGCGAGTATTACTCGACCTCCGACGATCCTTCCCCTATTCCAGCTACTCCTCAGTTTGCTTCGGGCACGTCGACTGAGGTTGCCCAAGTGGTGAGGGAAGGTGGTCATCGGGCTATTCGTCAGCTGATCACAGATGCGCCTTTTGTGAAGGATGCCAGCTCTACTCAGCCTCTTCGGAAGAGCGATTTCCTATTTGGTGATTCTGTCGATGACCCAGAAGCCGTATTCATTGATGCTGAGCAGTGGCTCCATAAGATCGGAAGTGGCTTCATATACTTGCCGGAGATTCCTCGGCATCGCTCATTGACTGAGCTCAGGCGTCAGGCTGTGACACGGGAGATGTCGTGGCGTTTGACTGAGGATCATGAGAGCGTCCATTTCGGTTACGTTACTCATCAGGCAGCTCCTGGCTCGAGCAGGAGTCATATCACTGGATTGCATCCTGGAGTGTTGGGACTAGATGCACCACCACGTAACGAGTTTCTCGCCACTGCTTCGACCTTGAGGAATCGCCTCGCTGCCCTAGGACGGGAGATGCCTGCTACTCGTCACAGGATTTATGGTTGGGTCCATTCTTTGGACAAGTCTTGGTGGAGCCGCATGACGACGTATGTTTTGAGCCGATGGAGCGAGGAGTTGCATGCTTGCGGTTTGTATGCAGCCGTTCGTGCCACCATGTATGGCTTACCTGTCAGTTTGAGACATTTCTGTGCTTTGTTCGAGCTATATAATCCAGACTCGAACACTTTTTTGACCCGGCAGGGGGAGTTGGGCTTGGCTCTCCACGAGATGCACAAGATTTCTGGCTTGCCCATGGGACAGATGCTATACCAGGAGTACTTTCCCTCTAATCATGAATTGGGCCAGTTGAAGGATCGCATGCCTGATCGCTATGAGACTCTATGGGATCTCACTTGTCATTATCACATTGCTTTGGCACAGTCCGAGCCTTTAGCAAAAAGGACCAAGGCCTCCGTGAGTCTGAAGCAGTTTGCGAACTATTTGTTCAAGAACCTGGAGAACAGTTCTGGCGAGGATATTTGTGAGTTGGCCCCACTTACTCCATCAGAGGTGAACAGTTTGTTGAAGAAGACTGATGCTCACTTCTACACCATTAGCAGTCCTGAGGGTGGCTTCCCTGCGAAGACCAGGTTCAGATCTTTCTTATGGCATGCGACCACACCGATTCGACCGATGACTCTTCTTGCCGGTTATCTCGCTATTTGGTTGAAGAAGTGTGTGGTTCCATTTCAGTCTGGTGATGCATTGCCTTTAGAGGTGCTCTACCCAGCCGTTCAGCTTGCTTATAAGAAAGAGCTTTCACTTCTTCCGGTGATGGTAGCTGACATTCACCGAGGACTTCGACAGCTTTTGGGTGCCTTCACACGGAAGGAGACCGATTTACCAGGTCAGATTCCCACTCTTAAGGTGGAGCTTCCGTATGCTTATCTGATGGCCTGGTTCGTCCTCCACCGCTCGGATATGATGTCGGTGCCGAACGCCACAGATCACTCCGTTCCCCTGCTACAGTTGCTTGAGAATGGCAGGTGGGAGGGTTGAGGATTTTCTGATGTCAGACAGCAGCTGCAGGTCCACAAGTGTTGGGCATTCTCCACTTGTTTTCCGCAGTTCTCCGGCCGGTACGGTGAGTGCTTGATAGATGATGAGAGGCCAAGAGAGTATCGGACTCACTTAGACATTGGCTGCTTCAATTGGCTGGTGAACATCAGGCCTGGCTATCTGACTTTTCGGGTGAGGGATCAGTGCTTCATAGAGCCATATCTACCCTGCCGATTCGCTCGCCAGTTTGGCTATGATCAGCTCTACATCGGGAATCCTCGTCAGCAGTTTTGGACCCATAGTGGTTTGGTAGACGGTCTCCGTGCATGGTTGTGGACCGTGACTGGCTGTACTGGTGCTAAGTTCAGTCTCCCGAGTATTGATCGGCAGTTGAACCTCACTTTCTTGAGCTGCAAGTGGTTACTAGCAGCTAACAAGACTGTCCCCGTGAAGCCGATTGCAGAGATAGAGGCTGAGGAGGCTTCTCAGCTTGATTCCCTTAGGATTCGGGAGAACGCTCGGGCACAAAGGATGCGGAACAAGACTCGCCGGATTGATGAAGAGGGCCAGAGGACATTCCATTCCACAGACGAGGCTTCAGGCGGGGATCCTGAAGATTATGATGACTTTTCCGAGCGAGGTTTGCAATTCATCTTTTACTTCTATCTTCCAGAAGTATTAAAACTGACTATGGTTTGATGTTTCGGGGACCACAGTTGATCAGGATGAAGAGTTCCGTCCTCCTCCCCAGGCGAGACCTTCGATCCCCATTGCTAGGCGGAAGAGATTAGCCCGTAAGCCGCGTGCAGCTTCCCGAGCTTCTGATATGGACCTGGCTGGCGATGATCCTGCCAGTGACGGAGGTAATATCCATCCTGTGAACCATTCTCTTGGTTATTCGGAACATTGAATCATGCTCTTCTATCTCTATATAGGAGTGCGTGGAGAGAATGAGATGAGTCCCGATCCCATTCCCATATCTCCCGATGAGTCTGACCCACTACCTCATGTAGAGAGGCCTACAGGGGTTGCTGACATTAGAGAGGAGATCAATGTAGGACCCGATTCCGTGAATCCAGGTACACCTAACACTGACACTGTATTTCTTTAGATAATACACAAATGAATTTGTGTATCCTCTAACTGTCCTCTACTTCTTGCTTCTTCAGATAATTTGCAGGAGGCGAATCCTGGAAATGAAGAGGCTGATGCACCTGTGAGAGGTAACTCATTTCCATTAGTTGTAGTCTCTTCACTCTTCTTTGGAACTTATATCTTTTTATGTCAGATTTCTCCATCGATGACTTTGACGAGGGAAGCTTGTTTGCGGACACTCCTATGATGCGCTATATATATAGCTCTCCTCAGATCGATGACCAGTTACCTGGGGATATGTTTTCTGAGCCCGCCTTCGCTGAAAATCCCGAGGATGGTTCCTTTGAAGGTATGTGCTTCTTTCTGAGTTAATTATAGGACTAGCCAATCTTGACTAATGCAACTATAATGTAACGCCTCTGCGAATTCTGTTTTGAATCTGGCAGGAGCTTTTGTTGAGAAAGACCCTGTTGAGCCGGCTGTGAGACCAACTACACCAGTTGATGCACCTACAGCCGTTACACCTCCACTACCCCCAGCGACTCAAGGGGAAGAAGGTATAAATTAACTCATTGAAGAGTGTTATTCCTTTTTCTTATTAAGACTTTTGACGGACTTCTCCCTTTTTTGTGTAGGGCGTTCTTCTCGTCTTCATGTCTTAGTGAAGGAGTTGTTATCTGACGACGATCCTGACAAGGTCGTCATCTGCATAGAAGTTCGCTCCTTCTTCTCCTTTGTGAATGCTATGATCGGCAAGCTCTTCCACGGCGGACTTTCCCTTCACCAGTTTAAACCTCTCCTTAATTCCAGAATCAACTTGATAAGGGAAGCATGATATCCAGACTTGGCGAAGGCCATAGTTGACGATCTTGACTGCTTAGAGCATGAGCTCCAGATGTTTCGTGAGCTTCGAGATACCAGTGTCTCTTCATTTATCGCTGCTGAGCTGGAGACCCGTTTACAGTCACTGCGCGAGACTCAGGTTCTTGCTAGTCTTGAGGTTCAGGTGCGGCGAGATCGAGTAGCTCGAGTTGAGACCGGCCTTGCTACCAGATTATCTTCCCTTGCCGAGCTTGACTCTTCCATCATCTCTTGTGAGACCCAGATAGACCAGCTCAGAAGAGAACTCCGCGAGAAAGAGGAGACCTTGGGTATTCTCCAGATGACGAGAGGACAGGATCAGCAGACCTGCACTGCTTTATCTGACGAGCTGACATCCTTAAAGCAGGAGCTGGTTGAGACAGAGGAGACTGCTGCGAAGACCTCTGCCGCTACCGAGGAGTCCATTAGAGCTGAGCTTAGCCAAGCTTATGATGATAAGCTGTCTAGGTTCAGTCAGCAGATTTTTAGCCACGGGCTTGATGTGTGATTTTGTTTGCTGAGTGTTTTGACTCTTGACTCTTTTAGTGAATTTCCTTTTTATCTTTATTATGATTCGTCATTCCGTTTGAAATAATTGACCATAATACTCATAGGATTTTTGGCAAACCCTCAGCCATCAACGGATTTGGTTAGCCTTTACCGACTACCGTTTGAGTCGGGCTAGCATGCGAGTTGTTTAAATCCGTTCGCATGTAACGTTATGCTCAGAGATTGAATTCTCTGAGACTTTGTGCTATGATGTCGAATACATAGACTTCGCTATTGTTACGGGAATAGGCTACCCGACGACACGTGTGAGGTATTGGCTTTAGGATTTTTGGCCAACCCCCAGCCTCTAACGGATTTGATTAGCCTTTATCGACTACCGTTTGAGTCGGGCTAGCGTGCGGATTGTCTAAATCCGTTCCGCACGTGACGTTAAGCTAAAAGAGTTAACTCTTTTAGTGCTACGATATTGAATACGTAGACTTCGTCTTTCTCCTGTGAAAAGACTAAACAGCAACATGTATGAGACGTTGACTTAGGATTTTTGGCAAATCCTCAGCCTTCAACGGATTTGATGTGCTCTTACCGACTACCGTTTGAGTCGGGCTTACATGCGGATTGTTTTAATCCGTTCCGCATGTGACGTTGCGCTAAAGGAATGAACTCCCTTAGACTTTGTGCTACAACTTTAAATATGTAGACTTCGTCTTTGTTATGGGAATAGACTACCCAGCAACGTGTTTTAGGCGTTGGCTTATCCCTACTTAGGCTTTGGGATAAAGGACCCCAGAGTCAGACTCTGGTATCTTTTTTCTACGGATAAAGACCAAACCGGCGACGCGTGTTAGGCGTCGACATATCCTTTCTTAGGATTCAGGATAAAATTCCCCATGCGTGTGAGTCATGGATTTCGGTGTTATTAATAACAACCTGCCACAATGTTGAATATGCAGACGAGTGTTCTTTTTAACGGTTAAGAACTAACCGGCCGCGCGTGTTAGGTGCAGACTTATCCTTACTTAGGTTTCAGGATAAAATACCCCAGAATCGAACTCTGGTGTCTTTTTCAATCAGAAAAAGACTAAACCGGCAGCGCGTGTTAGGCGCAGACCTATCCCTGCTTAGGTTTCGGGATAAAATACCTAGGATGAATCCTAATTTTATAAATTTTAAAAAAAAGAGTTGGTGTGGGAAGGAAGAATTTTATATTCTATTCCCTGAACAAGGAAGGAAGAATTTTATATTTTATTCCTTGTTTCTGGAAAGGAAGAATTTTATATTCTATTTCCAGTGCGAGAAGGAAACTAGAAGTGGGATCTCCACTCCGAGAATCCGGAAGATCTAGATAAACTTACCTTTTATAGGATCGGTTATCTGATCGAGAGAAGAGTTCTTCGTTTATCGAAGTGAAATTTCAGCTTCGGTTATAACCATGAAAGGGTTGAACCAAAGAGAAAAGAAAGAGAGTTCCTTCGTTTATCGAAAGGGGACTCCGAATTGAGATTGGACCTTTTTGGTGAACTCAATGTCAACTGAAATTGATCAGTGAGGGATTTTGGTGGTTTGAATTTGGGTTATCCTTTAGAATATTAAGTGTAATATTCTTCAAGGAACTTCCCGATAAATGAGTTGTCCTGAACGTACTAGGGATAGTACTTTTTCAAAAATTTCCCATTTATTGGCATTAATTGCCTATCACCCTCTAGAGAAATTAAGCGATAAGCGCCGTTCGAATAGACTGTGTCTATTACAAACGGTCCTTCCCACTTAGGTTCGAATTTACCTTTCTTCTTGGAGGTGAGGATTATTGGTCGGCGAGCAGCGAGGACCAGATCTCCTTCCTTGAAGCTTCTTTGGCGGACTCTTTTGTCAAAAGCCCTGGATATCCTAGCCTGGTAGAACTCGATGTGTTGTTGGGCCTCCAAGCGCTTTTCGTCCAGCCTTTCGAGTTCCTCAAGACGTTTTTGATGATGTTCTTCGGTCGTCATCTCCGTTGCGAGAGCGATCCGAAGGGAGGGGATTTGAATCTCTAACGGTAGTACAGCTTCACATCCGTACACCAGAGAATATGGAGTGGCTCTTGTAGGAGTGCGTATTATGGTGCGATAAGCCCAAAGCGCTTCGCCGAGTTTATCGTCCCAATCTCGCTTATTGGTCTTCACAAGCTTTGACAGGATCTTGATGATTGTCTTGTTGAAAGCCTCAGCTAATCCGTTCGCAGTGGGGTAATAAGCTGTCGACGAAACGTCCTGAATTTTGAATTTGTCACAAAACCTGATGAAGGCATTGCTTATGAATTATGGACCGTTGTCATGAATGATCCGCCTCGGCACGCCGTGTCGGTATATGACGTAATGCTTGATGAAGTTGATGACGTTGTTCGTCTTCACTTCTTTAAGCGAAATAGCTTCAGCCCACTTTGAAAAGTAGTCGGTGATAGCGAGAATAAATCGATCACCTTTGACTGAAGGAGGAAAGATAGGACCGACAATATCCATACCCCATGTCTCGAATGGCCAAGACGTGGTTGATGTGTGTAATCGCTCCGGAGGTTGGTGCATATAATTTGCATGCACTTGGCAAGCGTGACATTCTCGGGCGTACTCGATCGCGTTACGAACCATTGTTGGCCAGAAATATCCCATTCTTCTGATTCGATCATACAGCTTGGGACCAGGCTGATGCGCACCACATTCTCCTTCATGTGCTTCCTTAAGAACCTCCTTTGCTTCTTCGCTCGAAAGGCATCGGAGAAGCAAATCATCATACCCCCGGCGATATAGCGTACGGGTCTCGGTATTGTAAAAGAACCGCGGAGCTCTTCGGCGAATAGATTCTTTTTCTTTTGCGTCCTCTGGTAAAATGCCGTATTGGACGTAATCAATAAGGGGAAAACGCCAATCTCGGGACTCAGACCCAATTTGGGTTGAGTTCACCTCTTTGGCTTTTCCATTTCTATCATCCTCCTCTTCAACCTCCATATCGTATATGGATATGCAGAGTTGGTGTGATCTCACCGTGACTAGCAGTTCAGTTTTGGGCGGCTGCGCGAGTGATACTGCCAGTGCTGCCAGTGCATCCGCATAAGCGTTCTGGAGACGCGGGATATATTCGATATAGAATTCTTCAAAAGAATCTGCCATTCTGACGGCCTCCTGGTGGTATGGAATCAGGTCTGGGTTCCTGACCTCATACTCTCCACGAACTTGGTTAACGATCAATTGAGAATCTCCAAAGGCTTCGAGATATTCGACCCCCAGCTCTTTGGCGAAACTGAGTCCAATGATGAGCGCGTTGTACTCGGCTACGTTATTGGAACATGGATTCGTCAGCGAATAAGCTCGGGGCATCACGTGCTTCCCTGGGGAAACTAAGACCACTCCAACTCCGGAGGTGACTTTAGGACATCCAGGGGTTACTGCCTTATTAACTGCTCTCGAAGCACCATCGAAGTATAACTGCCATACTTGTTGGTGTGATGTGGTATTAACCTCGTGGGTTTCATCTGGTAAATCATCATATACCTCAACTGTATCTGTTGTCGGGCTTGCCGCCAAAAGATCACAAATCGCTTGTCCTTTGACCGACTTCTGCTGTTTGAAGTGCAGATCATACTGGGACAAAAGAAGGGCCCACTTTGCTAACCGCCAATTCATCGAACCCGGTTGAGTCATGAATACCCGTACTGGATTAACATTAGCGATGACGTAAATCGTCTGGCCAACTAAGTAATGTCGCATCTTCTGTACTGCGAACACTAATGCGAGACATTCTTTCTCGATCATCGGGTATCGAGACTCGGCGCCTATCAAGGTCCGACTTAGATAATAGACTGCCTGTTCGTGACCATTATCATCGTCTTGTGCTAATAAAGCACTTATCGAATGGTTCATCGCCTTGATGTAAATCAAGAACGGTTTACCTGATTTTGGTGCAACAAGAACAGGGGGATTCATCAGATATGCCTTGATATCTTCGAATGCCTTCTGGCAAGCATCGTCCCAAATAAACGATACGCCCTTCTTATTTAGCTTAGAAAATGGTTGGCATTTCCCGGAAAGATTCGAGATGAACCGCCTGATGTAAGCTAGACGACCTTGCAATCCTCGGAGTTCCCTTAGATTCCTCGGGGGTTGTAATTCATTTATCGCTTTTACCTTGTCTGGGTCAATGTGTATACCCTTAGTGGTGACGACGAATCCAAGGAATTTTCCGCTGGACATTCCGAGGAAGGATTTTGTGGGATTCATCTTCAACTGATGACTCCGCATAAGATCAAACATCGTTCTCAAGTCCTTGATGTGATCTTCTTTGTTGCGGCTCTTTACCACCAAATCATCAACGTAGCATTCCACCGTTTTCCTAAGATGTTTCTGGAAAATCTTAGTCATCGCTCGTTGGTATGTAGCACCTGCATTCTTCAGACCGAACGGCATCACCGTGTAGCAGAAGACACCGAGGGGCGTTCTGAATGCTGTATGCTTTTCGTCATCCGGGTGCATCTTGATTTGATTATACCCCGAAAAGCCATCCATGAAGGACATTCTTTCGAACCCGCATGTATTGTCGATAATGACATCCGTGATCAGGAGAGGAAAATCATCTTTTGGACATGCTTCATTTAAATTCCTGAAGTCGATGCAAATCCTGATCTTGCCATTCTTCTTCATGACAGGAACGATGTTGGCTAACCAGTCTGGATGTTGTTCCTCTCGGATGAATCCTGAGTCGATCAACTTCTTAACCTCAGCCTCGATGGCTTCCATGATCTGTGGACGAAACCGTCTTTGCTGTTGCTTGACAGGTTTGGCATCCGGCTTGATGTCGAGGCGGTGCATTGCCACATTAGGGTCAAGTCCTGGCATGTCTTCATAGTTCCAGGCGAAGACATCAATGTACTCTCTGATCAAGGTAATTAACTCTTCCTTTTCATCTGGGGGAAGACTACCGCTGATGAATATGGGCTTTGGATTGGCTTCATCACCCATATTGATCTGGACTACTTCGTCTTCGGTGGGTGGCTCTCTTTGCTCGAACCTATCACCATATTGCATGTTCAGGTGATGAACCCATGGGTCCTCCCACGTTTGCATTTGATCGTCGTCCTCCATCGTAGATGGATCAGCTGTAGTCATGTTCGACATTAAGGTCTTGAACATTTCTCCCAAACTTGTGTCGGAATCCTCAGCTGAAGAATCTGGCAAGTATCCATCCTTAGCTTTGTTAGCAATTTGATCGATGATTTGCCAGCCACATTCGTCATCTGATGAAATATAGCCTAAGCCTCTCTTGTGACGGTAATAATTATCCGGTTTCCCTTTTGGGACATATGCCATTTTGACTGGGACACGGGAACCTCGGTCGAAGTATAAACCTTCTCCGAGTGTAAAGTCGTACCCTTGTTTTTCCATGAGCGTACGCGCTTCCGGACTATACTTTGATAAGTGCAGGCCAGATTTGTCATCGTCTTCATCTTCTCTTAGGAAATGATCCGGCAACGGAAGACTCTCTCCTTTACCGTAGATCACTTCTTTTTGTCCTCCTGTTTTGGCAGGAATAATCTGAGTTGTTCCGAAGGAATGCTGGAGGCGTTTCTTTGTTACATAAGATGATCGGAGTGGCATACATAAATCAGGATTATTGTATAATCCTTCTATCACATCATCAAGAGACAAGGAGTACTCTAAACCAGGATTTATTTCAATATCGGCAAGTTGCCAGTTACAACCGCCGTCTGACGACTGTTCGTCATCGAGATTGATTATAAAGGGTACAATGTCATTCAAAACAAGACCACCATTGTAATCGAATCCGGCTTCGGAATCAGCTTCTTCTCCGCTGTCCGTGCCTTGGATCGATGGTTCCGTGTCGGATTCGTTACCATAAAGGAGAGAATCTGTGAAGTAATTCTCATACCCTTTGAATGGTTGCTTATCCGCGACCACCGTCCTAACTCTTCCATCAGTGTCGACATATTTAAAACACTGATGTAGAGTGGAGGGAACTATAACATTACTATGGATCCAAGGCCGACCCAATAGTAAGTTATAGGATGTCTCAGCATCAATCACGTAGCACGTGACCTCCGTCTTTAAATCGCCCATTTGGCACTTTATCCGGATTTTACCCAAAGGTCTTGACCCGCTGGTGTTGAATCCGTAGATGACTGTGCCTGTAGACGCCAACTTGCTGACTGGAATGCCAAGGCTGTGCATTAGTCAAAGTGGCATAATACTCACAGCGGAACCCGGATCCACTTGGATTCGGTTGACTTCACTGGAGCCAATGTACCCGACGAAGTATAGGGGCCGATCATGATTTGAATTCTTCGTCTGCATGTCCTCTTTGGTGAAGGTGATGCAGGGAAGGTTCTTAGCTGCCACGTTACACTGTTGGGCTAACAATTCTAGCTCCTCAGGTGCTGGCTTGATCCTGGTGAGGAACGCCTCTGAATCGGCCAAGGCCTCTTGTAAGGCTTCTCTAGTTTCCTTGGACAACCGTAGTAGCTCGTACAGTGTTATCCGTGCTGGAATATTGGCCAGCTGAGCCATGATGTCGAAGACGCGCGGATTTTTTGAACTCTCCGGTTTGTCCTTTCCAATCGGACGACTGAAACGAGACTGCTTCGGATTCTGAACCTCCTCGGGCCTCTTTTCTTTCTGTTTGTCAACCGTCTGTCGTCGGGCATCTTCAACCGGTTTAGGAACCGTAACCACCCCCAGCTCTGTGAGAGTCTTGGTGGGTCCTCGTTTTGTCACCCCCTGCTCAGCAAATTGATCGCCAGGTGATGGATATTTGAAGTGGTATTCATTTCCACTCCGGGTCGCAAAGACTTCCTGCTCCTCGTCGGAAAGTGGGAAAGCGGGGATTCTTTCGTCATCTTCTCCTGGGATGGCAGAAACTCCGTAACAAGACTTGCCTTTCCCTTTGGACTTCTTCTTGGATGACGATCCGGCCCATTGTTCATCTTCAATCAGGTCGGGGTGCACCCAGAGAATTTCACCGTTTGGGGCTGTGTGAGGCACAAGTCCCTTTTGACGTTGTCCGTGCGGGTCGTCATTCACTGTCTTCATCCTGACTTTGGTAACGCGTTTTGGCTCGAACCAATCTGTAGGTACTGATCCAAAACTGATCGACACCGCATTTGCTCCCACATTCTTGGCCGGTTTTGGAGTTATGACCCCTACGTCGATCAACGCCTGGATCTTGTCCTTGAGGTGGTAGCAAGACTTCGTTGGGTGGTGGACCGCTCTGTGGTACACGCAGTACTTCGGGTCCGTCACCTTAGTGGCTCCTTCATGATCCACGATCGCCGGCAACTGGATTTTGTTGTTCTCCAACAGATACTTGAAGACGCCGGGAACTTCATCATCTTTGAAGGAGTAGACTTTGGGAAACCTCGGCTCTGAAGACTTTTGCTTCTGAGACCTTTGCTGCCAATGCGGCTGCGACTGTTGTGGCGCTCTTTGCTGCTGCTACTGTTGCTGAGGTTGCAATTGAAAAGTCTGGTTAGCATCAACAGCATTAACATGAGCTTTACCTTTCCCTTTCTGGTTGAAGTTCTGCTTTGGAGGATTCGTTGCCGGTTGGCCTCTCTCCGCCTTCTTTCTTCTGAGGAATCGCTCCGCTTGCTCTCCTTGAACCTTCAAATCCTTCCAAGTCTTGGATGGTGCTGTGCCCATTGCTTCCAACACGTCCAGTGAAAGGTTGTTGTGGCAGGTCTGGAGGATGAATTCCTCAGTGATCGGGTCCCGGCAATTCATCGCCTTGTTCCGGAACCTCTTGACGAAGGTGTCGACCAACTCCCCGTCTTTTTGCTTCTCATCGAGCAGCGATCCGATAGAGATCTCGGTATCATCGTCGAAGAAATTCGCGAGGAACTTGGTCTCCATGTCGTCCCAGCTGTTTATGCTTCCTGGCTTGAGGCGACGATACCAATCGAAGGCAGCTCCGCGAAGAGTGCCGACGAATGACCGCACCATCAGAGGCTCATTACCAGAGATGACTTCCAAGTGCGATTTGAAATAGATCAAATGCTGAGTAGGGGAACCCATCCCATTAAACGGCGTGAAGTTAATTAGACTGAACTTCGCCGGATATGGGATTGATTCCCACTCTCTTGGGTATGGACAAGGAATGCCCGTCTTTTTCGTCTCTTGAGCAGAGATCAATGTGTTGATCTTGCTCTCGAGATTTTTAATTTTCAGGCTTTCACCTGTGTCTTCGCTAGCATTTTCGTTACCACCCCCTGGGTTGATGGGAGGGTTGTTAGCATTGTGACCCTCATTTGTGTCCTCATCTTCCAGGTTGTTCTGGTTGGGACGACTTGGTTCGCCTTGTTGGTTCCTCAATGCTTGAAGCTGTTGGTCATGCATCTCTCTCATGTTCTGCATAGCCATTTGTATTTCGAACCGAAAGGTCTCATGTTGTTTGGCCATGGCATCTTCAAGCATTTTGGCCACTTGCTCCGCGTTTATCATAAACACCTCGCGGGGTTATCCTTCACTGGACACTGTGTTATCAGACGCCACTGCTGAGCCCACATCTGATTCTTCATCTCCCGAAGGTACTCTCGTTCGGATTCTACCATACGTCGCGCGAATGATAGCCCCGGATTGTAGACGAGTTACACGTCGGGATATTTCTGGAACCGCCTCGGGGTTATCCTGAGCCGATGTTCCTGTGCTGGTCATATTTGCGGTGACCCTTGAATGCTCATCATCTTTGACCATCTTTCTTCTTCGTTGGAAATGCCTATGCCTTGGTTTTGGCGTTCCATTGCTGAGTCTTTCGAACACAGATACTCTTTCGGGGACTGTCTTAACACAGTTGCATTCCGACAGTACTGCCCGAATGAGCTTCGAACAAGGACATTGGGTTTCGAGCCTTCGAGGGCTCCTCTTTCTGGATTTATTCGTACCCCCGGTACGATAGTACAGCTCGTCCGTTTGAAGGTCGGAGCACGCTATCGTGTGTTGGCACGATCTCTCAGGTATAACGTTGTCGTCATCAGATGACAACGTTTCCTTCTGAGGAATAATTGTCTTCTTCGGACCATCCAGAGTCACACGCCTCGAAACACGCCTTTGTGGGCGTGAATCTTCAGCGGGCTCTTGCACTTCTATGCGCAAAGTTGTGCGCTTGGGTGCCGCGGTTTTCTCCAAGTGTTGAGGGTTGCGGTGACCCCCAGCGTGTTGCATTGGTTGGGACTTCTTCATTGGCCCCAAGCGTTCTTGGATTGGAGCTTTACCTCGTTCCTTCGGAAGTGGGCCGAGGCGCTCCAAAACAGACTTTCTCTTCTGGGATGGTCCTGCGGGATCTCCCTGAGCAGTTGCAGAAATTACCGGCTGTTTGGATTGACTTGCTGGAGTTTGAATTTTAGGAGGCTGCGGTTGTTGCTCCTTGGTCTGAATTGTTGCTTCAGACTTTGGCCTCCAAACCTTGCGAGTTGGTGGCGGCTTTTTGACCACCTCCTTCTGCAACTTCCGACGGGCTTCTTCAGCTTTGGCCCGTGCTTGCGCCGATAACGCGCGCCGTTTGCGGATGCGCTCCTCCAACGTCGAGCGATTCCGTTTGACACGGACCCACTCCATTGTCGATGGCTTGGAGGAACCACCCTTCACTTGCTGTTGAGGCTGTTTGCCTCGTTTGTTCTTCAGATCCGCATGATAGCGGACCCCGTCAACAGACTCCATGGCCTTGGCGAATTGCTTCGCGAGGCGTTGACGCTGCCTCTGGCGGGCTCTCTTGGAGAGAGTCACCACGCCTTCAATGGCGGATTTGACCTTCTTTGAGGTCGGTAGGGCCTCACTCAACGCAGCTTCGGCGTCGATTGGGGTGAGGTCGTCGTTGGTGGCTTCAACTTCATCACACCAACGGACTTTTCTCCTGGAGGAGAACTTCTGGAACTTCTTGGACTTGGGGGAGGAGGTAGATCCGGACGAGGACACGTACTCCTCGTACTTCTATTGGTCGAATTCATACTCGACCTCCTTCACGACCGGGATCGAGATCCGCGGCTGCGACACTCCGACCTCAGCAGCGAGATCGGTGTCTCCCACTGTGGTCGCCAGATTGTTCGCGTGGAAAATTATGTTCTTCTTCATTGATGATTTCATTACAACTTTGATAACAACTTTATGCGTTTACAAAGATCCGGTCTTTTTATAAGAGCCGGTTACAATGAAAATCAAAATAAAAAAATAAAAATTATAATTCTCTCTGAACAAATCACGAGTTTCCTGTTTTACGGTCCCTCGCTTGTGTGGGTTGTTTGCCTGTGCCGGGGTTGGTTACCGTGGACCACCGCGCAATCTCGATCCGAACAGATCTACGTGGTACAACAGGTATTATCCCACCAAGGAGATAATAGCCGGGAGGGATCATTTCACCAAGGAAACGCTCGCTCAAATCTCGGGATCTAAGAACCAAGCTTAGATCCGGAGTAGAATGACGTAGATCTGAGTATCCAAGTCTTCAAGCCTTCACAATTCCGAGTTGAGGTCGCAATCCGGCAGAGTTTCGGCTCTTCAGAAGTTTTAGAAAAAAGTCCTCTCAAATGAACAACCACCCCACCTATTTATAGCCTCTCTTCACTGTGCATTCGTGTACAAGAGAGAGGCGGGGCTGCCGAGCTACCTCAGGGTGGCTCGGCTTGGGCCGAGCCACCCCGGGTTGGCTCGGTTTAGGCCGAGTCCCCGGGTGTGTTCCGTTTTGTCGTTTTTCGGTATTTTCCGTCTTTCGATTCTTCGTTTGATTCGCCCGGACTTTGATTTGATAGCCCAGGTCTTTATTTGGCAGTATTCCCACCTCGGTGTTTGAGTTCAAGTCCGTTTTGTTGTTGGACGACTCGCTAACTTTCTGAACCGTTGGTTTGGTTCCACACGCGAACGTATTCCGTTGCTTGCGTGCCTCATCGCCTCGTTGCTCGAACGTCCGTTGATTTGTCGAATCATCGTGCCGAGCCATGTTAAGGGACCTATAGGCAATTTTATACGCCTACAGTAATACACTTGTACACCGAGAGAAGTGTGTGGCAAGAGTCGGGGATCGTCCCAAGAGGAGTGGCGTCGGTTGACAAACCTAGGGAGAGGTTGTAACCGAGCACTTGAGGGAGACACGTCTAGTTCAACACTTGAGAGGGAGTAGAGTGGGATTGCAAGAGTGGTGATTGTAAAGTTTTCAGTTAGCTAGAAAACCGAGTGTGAGGTGTAAACGTTATTCGGGTAAACGTAAAAAACCCGGTTGTGATAGTGGATTTCTCCCCAAGAGTGGGGAGCGGAAACGTAGGACGGAAGGTCCGAACTCCGTGATCATATTGTGTGTTTGCATTGTTTATTTTGCACTATCACATTTATAGTTTGATTATATCACCTTTGTGTTAGTTCATATATCCTTGCACATATTGCTTATATCTCATTGCTAGGATATTTCTTGTTGTTCATATTACTTATCCTAGCTCATATATCTTGTTGTATTTCACACTTGCTAGGATAGCTTGTTAATTAATTTTAATTGGCATATAATCGGATTAGATTAGCATAAGACCCTAATCACCCCCCTCTAGGGTTTAACAATTGGTATCAGAGCTTAGTGCTCTTTGATTTAAGGACTAATCTCCTTGAGTTAAAGATCCAAGTTATCTTATTTATGTTAATATAGTTATGATTACTTTTGTCTTGCTTGCATATTTTCACATATATATCATGAATATGAATATATTTCGTTTAGGCTATGAATCAAATATTGCTCCTAAATTCATTAATTTTCCCTATGCTCAATGGGCTTCTAGATTTAAACTATTTGTTGAATCTAGAAATATCAACTTATGGGAAGTTATTGATTGTGCTTATATTGTGCCCACATTGGAGAAATCCAATTGGAGCGATCATGATAATAAAATGTTTACAATGAACAAGCTTTTGTTAGATTTTTTGTTTAATGCTTTTGACTCATCCTTTTCTAACAAATTTGTTCATTTTGATAGTGCTTACAAACTTTGAAAATTTATTGAAGCACTTCAAGGGGACTTGGACGCAATCCGACAAGCTTTAGAGGATTCTTCTTCAAGTTTATGTGGAGCATCATACACACGATCACAAGAGGATAACTCTTGTGTAGTAAGCGATTCTGATTCTGAAAGTGAATTAACTATTGATGAACTCGCTTGTGCATATGATAGATTAATACATGCCTATACAAAATTGCAAAATAATTTTATAGATCTAAAAAGCAAGCATGTAGATTTAAAATCCGATTATGAGTCGCTAGCTTCCAAACTTGATATTGTTGTTAAAAAGAATGCTATTTTGAAAGAAAACAATGAGTTATTAAGTTTGGAAAATAATAACATGTCTTCATCTATTACTAGCTTAACTCATGCTAAAAATAATGCCATGATAGAAGTAGAAACTATTAGAAATGAGTTTAATTCTCTTAGAAATTATCATGTTTTATCCACTTCTATTTCCAATGCTTGTATGCATAATGATGAGTTGAATCGTGTGAAAAACCGCATATCTTGTTTTGATTCAACATTAAACACATGCATTGATAATCATAAGAAACTTATGGACAAGTATGCTAAATCTAGTGCTATAACTTATAAATCACCTACACACTATGCACACTTGTATAGAAAGTTTACAAATGCTCTATTTGCGGTCGTAAAGGCCACCTTGCTAAATTTTGCTATGATGCACAAAAACATAAGAATACTAATCCTTCTTGTGCATCTCATCATGTTTCTTCATCACATGTACACACACATGCACCTATTTTTCATCATAAGCATGCTCATGTGTATCATTGTGATTTTTGTGGTACAGTTGGTCACTTAGCTAAGTTTTGTTTTGATTTGCAAAAAGTTTTTAAATCGTAAAATATTTCAAATAGACCAACATTGTTTCAAAATGTTTCTCATTTGCAAAATAATCTTAAAAGACCATCTTTATTTGCAAATATTCCACGTGCACCTTTTAATGGTCAACATAAGCAAATGCTTCCTTTCCATTGTACATATTGTAATCGGAAGGGGCATTTGAGTGATTATTGCTATGACCGATCCCGTGCACCACATATGTCCAAGAGGGTTCATAACCCTAGGACTTTGAGCTTGAATGATAGGGGTCATGTCCCTAACCATACTGGCACCAAGAATTCTTGGATGCCAAAATGATTTTTTAAACCGAGAATTTTAATGTTCTTATTTTTCCTTTTCTTGGTTTTGAAAATTATGCTTTGAAACTTTTTATGAAAACAAATTTTCTTTGATCAAATTCTTTTGTTTTCATGATTATTATTTTTGTTTTGATGAGAGGACTACGTTTATATAACCCTTCGGAGTTATTGGGTGTTTATTCCTAAACATTGTTTACCGGATGCTAAAAATGTTTATATGGGTTGTTACTAGCTCAATAGCTAGATATAATTACCTCTCTTGAGTTTTGAAAATAAATGATGATGTGGTTTTATGTTCTTTGACATGAGACACTATTTTTCATATTGATATATTCATATGTGTTCTCATTATCTTTTTATATGTGAGTTGTGTTTAGCATGTTTTTATGCTTGCTCACATATTTTCCATGATTTCTATTGCATATATTCTATATAGCACTTTGATAGGGGGAGCTATTCCCTATTCTATTTTTGTTTTTATACTCACCTATGCATATTGATAGGGGGAGCTTTCGCTCTCTTAATTCTTTTGTCCCCTTTTTGATGTTGTCAAAGGGGGAGAAATATTGTGAGTATACATTTCCTTGTCTATATGCATGTGAATTATAATTTATATATTCATTTCCTTTTATGCATATATCCTTTTTGAAAATTGTTTGTCATCATCAAAAAAGGGGAGATTGTTGGCCTTCTTGTTTTGATGATGTTTAACAAACAATTTATCACTAATGTTGCTTGTCTAGTATTTGTGTTTTCTTATTTATTCTAGGCAAACAACGAGTTGGAGGATGGATGGAATCGAGCCTTAACGATCATATCAAATGGAGGTTGGCGGAATTGTGGAGTGAAGCAATGTCAATTCAAGTTAAAGATCCAATTACAAGCTTCTTCCGTAAAGTTTACCAAGTCATGCTCATTGAAGACCTTCATCAAGCTTCGGTGTATTTAGTATAGGTTTATATTATGTGTGTTTAATACTCTAAGCTCAATATCATATACACACACAATATTGGATTTTATCACAAAATGAGCTATTTTGAGAAAACTTTGTGATATTGTTTTATTGACCATATTTACTTTATATTCATGTGTTATAATGTTTATGAAGATATTTCATAAAGTTTTAATATGCGTTTAAACTCTTTGTCAAAAACATGTTCTTAACAAATTCATATTCATGCGTGTTTTTACAAAATAATGAGTTTTCACAATTGAGAAATGAAAATTGAAAATTTATTTTTGTAACATGTTTGTTTTCATGTTTATAAACATTTTGCAAAGTTTCATCAAGTTTGGAATTGATTTGTTATGTTTAATGGAATTTACAAAATCATGTTCTTGTTCGTGCACATGTTCGTGCATGTTTTACAAAACAGATAATTTTTCATAAATGAGAAGTTATATTCAAGAAATTTTTTCTTTGGCATGTTTATTTACATGTTTAGAAACTTCTCTCAAAATTTTAATATTTTTGGAGTTGATTTACTGTGCCCAATTGATTTTACAAAATCGTGTATGTCTGCAGTTTTTTAGAAACTGTAAATCTGTATTCAAATATTTATTTCTCTCAACTGGGAAATGCTTTTTCAGAAATTCTTTCTATGAAATGTTATTCTACATGTCTAGAACCTTTCCACAAAATGTCATAATTTTTGGAGATGTTTTACTATTTTTAATTAATTTTACAAAACTGGTACGCACTGCTACAGTACCGCGGTCGACCGCCACGGTCGACCGCCAAACTCTCTGGACGTTACTCAGCTTTGCATATGGCTCACGGTCGACCGCACCGGTCGATCGAATTTACTGTAGCAGCCGACCGTTACACAGTAACGACTAGTTGCTAATTTTTGTTTTTTAATGGTTTTTTGGGGTTGGTTTCTTCAAGCCTATATATACCCCTTTGCCATAACTATTTTTCATCATCCAAAAGAGTTTTTAACCAAGTTTAAAAGAGTTTTAACAAGGGTTTTAGTTTGGTTTAAGTGTGTTTAAGAAGCTTTTAAGCATTTGGAAGTTTGAGTTTGAGAAATCAATTTCACAAGAGCTTGAGGAGATCATCTATTGGTGTTTGGGCATCCAACTATTCTCCTTCTACCTCTTGATCTATTGAGAAGTTTTCTAACTCTTTTCTCTAGCAATTTTATTATTGATTTTCATATTCTTATTATTGTTAGTTTGCTATTTGAGTTAGATTTGATTTTATCTCATTGTTACACACACCCAATTGAGCTTATTGTATTTGCATTCATAATATTTTTGGGTTGGTGAGAGTTGTGACAATTGAGTGTGAGCTTTTATTGTGTTCTCATCCATAGTAGAGAACAAACATTTATTGTATTAAGCCTTATTGTGAGATTCACTTTGTAATACACTTGTACACCGAGAGAAGTATGTGGCGAGAGTCGGGGATCGTCCCAAGAGGAGTGACGTCGGTTAACGAACCTAGGGAGAGGTTGTAACCGAGCACTTGAGGGAGACACGTCTAGTTCAACACTTGAGAGGGTATAGAGTGGGATTGCAAGAGTGGTGATTGTAAAGTTTTCGGTTAGCTAGAAAACCGAGTGTGAGGTGTAAACGTTATTCGGGTGAACGTAGAAAACCCGGTTGTGATAGTGGATTTCTCCCCGAGAGTGGGGAACAGAGACGTAGGACGGAAGGTCCAAACTCCGTGATCATATTGTGTGTTTGCATTGTTTATTTTGCACTATCACATTTGTAGTTTGATTATATCACCTTTGTGTTAGTTCATATATCCTTGCACATATATTGCTTATATCTCATTGCTAGGATATTTCTTGTTGTTCATATTGCTTATCCTAGCTCATATATCTTGTTATATTTCATACTTGCTAGGATAGCTTGTTAATTAATTTTAATTGGCATATAATCGGATTAGATTAGCATAAGACCCTAATCACCCCCACTAGGGTCTAACACTTATGTCAGGCTACAAGAGAGCGAGGATCTATTTGATGATATGTCTCTCCAAACGACGGGCATATCCATGATCTTGTCTTCCACTGGCTTCCAGGCAAGGACGAGCCCCATTCCTCTGTTAGCGGAAAATCACAAGAGGAATATAAGGGTCGATGGGACGAGCTCTACTGCTAAGCACCAAAAGAAGCCTAGGGGGGCTTTCAGTGCTGAGGAGGTGGCTGTCTTGATGCCTCAAGCAGCTAACATTATCTCCAAATTGAGAGAAAGGACAAGGGTTGAGAGGCGGCACCCAATCGGACTGATTATGAGATCCTAACCAGCTAGAACGGGTCCATTAGTAACTCAGCTTAACCGTTTGGAAAATGTGGGGTGGATAGACGAGTCTTCTCTTGGCAGGGAGATAACGGTCTTAGCGGTCGAAGAGGAAGCTGTCAACCCCAGTACTATCTCTGAGGTGTCTCGTCGTACTGGCGAGGAGCCAATTAGGGTGGACGATGACATCGAGGGGAGAGCTGAAACTCCATCAGACCAGATAGAGAATGATGCTGATAGGAGGATTTTGGAAGATATGCCAAGTGTTTGCATACACCAAGCTCTTCAAGCTTGTTTATCTCGGGGGACTTTGCTAGGACATGTCCTGTTCAATCGACTTGAGCATTCCTTAGAATGCCAAGGAGGGCTAACGAAGGATAAGTTAGCCAAGGAAGAGGCAAAAAAGAGAATCACTGTCTTGGAGGCCAAATTTGCTCATAAAGAAGACGTTTAGAGTCGGAGTCTGGATGAGAAAGAAGAGCTTCTCAGGAGCTTTCGGATCCAGTTCTCTAAGCAGGTGGGAACCATCAAGGATCTTCAAAGGGAGATGATTTATCTACAGGCGGAGGCCAAGTTCGAGAAGCATCACAAGACGACGGCTGAGGCAGAGGCTCGATCAAGTCGCATGTCTCTCAAAGAGTCGAGGAGGGACTTTGAAGGACTGCAATCAAAATTTTAGGCATCCATAACCCTTGTCGATAAATTGGAGGACCAACTCGGTCATCTGGATTCGGAGCAGCATAAAAAAAAGGTGGTCGATGACTGGCGTCATGCACGAAACAGATTCGGATGTATTTCTCCTATCCCTAGAAGACAAAAGCGGTGCGTAGGTCATCAACTCTAGCGCATCTTTCCATGCAACCTCATAATAAAAGCTGCTTTCATCGTTCGTGAAGAAGAACTTGAGGAAAGTCTATCTTGGCGATGATAAATCTTGCAAGATTTTCGGGAAGGGAAATTGTACCCTCAAGATAGAGGGCGGGACCACCTTAACACTGAACAACGTTTGGTATGTACCGGATCTCAGGCGTAATTTTATATCTGTCGGGCAACTAACCAACTCCGGTTATAGAGTATCCTTCGAGTAGGAAAGTTGGAAGGTATCTAAGGGTGCCCTGGTGGTGACACACGACAAACGCGAGGGGTCTCTCTACATCGCCAATGGGAAGATCGACCACTTGCTTGCCGTATGATAAGCATCATCATCATCCGCCGACTACGTGACTTAGCATTGGCGACTTGCCCACATGAGTGAGAAGGGGATGCAGATTCTGGCCGCGGGAGAGAGGCTTCCGGGTCTGAGCAAGATCGATCTGACTTTTTGTGAGGACTTCATCCTAGGCAAACAGAAGAAGGTGAGCTTCAACAAGACTAGACCGGCTCCAAAACTGTAGAAATTAGAGTTAGTGCACACCAACACGTGGGGACCTACGCAAGTCCCATATGTTGGCAACTCTCTTTACTTTGTCACTTTTATTGATGATGCTACTAGAAAACTATGGGTGTTCTTCTTGAAGCACAAGTCAGGTGTTTTTACCATCTTTAGGAAGTGGCTTGCCTATGTGGAGAACAAAACAAATAATAAGCTGAAGTGCCTAAAGTCTGATAATGAAGGCGAGTATTACAGCCATGAGTTTGAGAACTTCTACTCGTCCTATAGGATTAGGAGACTGAAGACCGTCCCAGGCACACCTCAGCACAACGAAGTGGCGGAGCATATGAATCGTACTATCTTGGAGCGCGCCAGAAGTATAAGGATCCACTCCGGATTGCCCAAGAGTTTTGGACCGAAGCTGTCAATACTGCTACATACTTGATCAACCACAGGCCATCTGCGGCTCTCAGTTATGAGATACATGAAGAGGCTTGGACCAAAAAGAAGTTGATGCTAGAGCACTTACGAGTATTTGGTTGTGATGCCTATGTCATGATCAATTCTGCAAACCAGTCAAAGCTTGATCCAAAGTCAAAGAAACTCTCTTTTATCGGCTATGGAGGAGATGAGTATGGGTACCATTTCTGGGATCACGATGCGCGTAAGGTGGTGCACAGTCGTGATGTCGTGTTCTATGAGAATGCGGTGTACAAGACCAAAGAGGTGAGTGTGAGTCAGCTATCTCCCACTCTTTTTCTAGATATTACTGACAGTAAGGATGGCAGTGAGATACCAATTAGCATAGAAGATGGAGACCAAGAGAACATGTCGGATGCACATCAGCATGATCCAGCAGAGTTACCGATCGCAATTTGCAAAGCTCCAAGAAATCTGAGGGTGCTAGAGAGGTACCTTTCCATTATGAATTATCTTCTCCTGACTGATAGTGGTGAGCCAGAGGGCTATGAGGAGGTATAGTAGACCGGCAAAGCTCAGGGCGAGTGAGAGTCTGCCATGGAGGGGAAAAAATGAAATCCTTGATGAAGAATGTGACTCAGGAGCTCATAAAGCTTCAAAGAGGGTGAAAGGCTCTTCAGAATCGGTGGATTTATTAGGTCAAGGATGAAGCTGATGGACGAAGACACTACAAGGTGAGGCTTGTAGTGAAGGGCTATGAGCAGAAAGTAGGGATAAACTATTCGACGTTTTTGCTCCCGTCGTCAAGTTGACCATGATCCGAACTGTGCTGAGCATTGTGGCAGTTCGAGATCTCCATCTAGAGTAGATGGATGTGAAGATGGTATTCCTTCATGGAGATTTGGAGGAAAAGATCTATATGAATCAACCATTGGGCTTTGAGGAACGAGGCATGGAGGGCCTCGTGTGTCGCCTGTGTAAGAGCTTGTATGGCCTGAAGCAAGGCTTCGCGATAGTGGTACATGAACTTTGAGAACTTTATGGAGGAGAACGGTTTTCTCAAATGCGACACAAACCACTGCTGTTTCATCAAGAGGTATGACGAATCCTATGTGATACTCTTGATTTATGTTGATGACATGTTGTTTGATGGGCCTGACTTGGCCCACATTGAAGAACTCAAGAGGCGTCTCTCTGAGTGCTTCAAGATGAAGGATCTAGGTCCAGCCAACCAAATTCTTGGGACGAGGATCATCAGAGACAGATCAGCACGAAGGCTGAGGTTGTCTCGGAAGGCCTACATTGAGAAGATTCTTAAAAAGTTTAGCATGGAGAAAGCTAAATCGGTGGGCTCGCCGTTTGTAAGCCATTTCAAGCTATCGAAGACCTAAGCACCAGAGACTGCTGAAAAACATGAGTTTATAGCCAACATACCATACACATCTGCCATCGGGTGTTTGATGTATACAATGGTGTATACGAGACCAGATATTGTACAAGAAGTGGTAGTTGTGAGCCGCTTCCTGAGCAATCCGAGGAAGCAACACTGGGGTGCGGTCAAGTGGTTTCTACGCTACTTGAGATGCTCGTCCGACCGTTACGACGAGACGGATTTACAGCTAGAAGGCTTTTGTGATGCAGACTACGCTGGGGACATAGACTTAAGAAGGAGAACGAGCGACTACATCTTCATCTTGGATGGTGGACCGATAAGTTAGAGATCCAAAAGTTACAGGATGATGTGACTTTGTCAACAATCGAAGCGCAGTATGTGTCTGCAGCATAGGTCGCAAAGGAGTTGCTATGCTTGAAAGCTTTTCTTCTTGAGCTTAGGGTAAGTTTTGAGAAATATTTCATCCATTGTGACAGTCAGAGTGTCATTCACTTGTAAGAGAATGACACATTCCATGCTCGGACCAAGCATGTTGACGTGAAGCACCATGCCATATGGAGATGACAAAGCAGGAACGAGTTCAAGATTGTGAAGATTGATACAAGGTACAATCTAGTCGATATGCTGACCAAGCTAGTTCCGCTCGAGAAGGTGAGGCTGTGTGCAGTCTCATAGCCTCCGTTGAGAACGTTGAGGACCGTGCAAGACGTCAAAGATACAAGACATCTGGATGATACAACCAAGAATGGTGTGAAGATATGATTGATACTCAATCAAATCTTTAAGTGGGAGATTGTTAGCCAGCAACCTCCAGTAGCCATTGTTAAATTTTAATTAAGTGGCGGGTCCTACTTATTTAATATTCCACCGAAAGTTGCTACAACGTTTGAAAAATAAAAAGGTACGTGGCGGATCCTATCAATAAAATATTATTAGTAGTAGGTCCCATCAATAATATTTTATTTGTGCATAGTGTTTCTCAAATACTATAGGGCCAAAACTCTTCAAGAAAAATAATCCCAGAAACAACTCCTCTTATAGAAGAGTGAAAGAAAGGAAAAATAGAGAGTTTTTTTCTTAATATCAAGGAGAGTGTTTGTGAGAATACTTGGAGTGTATCTTGATCAAGAGAATGTGTTCTCTTTGATCTACTTTTGGAATATAAAACAACTGGGCGTCGTCGCTGCACCGTGGAGTAGCTCCGAAAGAGTAAACCACGTTATATCTGTGAGTACCGTGATTGAATTTGTGTCTTTATTCTGTGATTCTAAAATCGTTTGGGTTTGTATTGCGTCTCCGTTCGAGGCGTTCTTATTGACGTATATCCTAACAGTTTATTCCTTTAAGTTTTTTTAAAATGTTTTTTATTTTTTGGGAAAACGTTGAAAGTTTAAGGTAGTTACTGATAAATTTTAAGGTTTTTTTGACATTTTAAATGTCAAGAGGAGTTATCTAGGAGACACCAAAACGTACAAAGGTTTTTCGAAATTTACCCTAAAAATTAGTGGAAAAGATAGGAATGAAAACATACGGGGGAAAGTCCAAAAAGTAAATAACCTGTAGGCATAGAATGATCTGAACGTAAGCTTCTCATCCGAATCAGGACCAGGATTCTTAACTGTATCAGTAACGAGTACAATAAGCTTGTTTGGCTATTTCCACAAAAAAAGGGAAATGGAAATGTCACATTTCAAATGCTTTCATGACATTTCAAGACATTTCACAGTTTTCTTTTTTTTTGTTTGTTTCGCAAAGAAAACTCATCTTTTCACTGCCAAGTCACACAAAAAACTAAAAAAGCCTCCATAGTAACAATGTTGGGCATTTCCATTTCTTTTATTTGTTTGAGAACAAGAAAAATGAAAAGAGAGAAAACCAATTTAAATAATATGTTTTATTCTTTATAACCTCATAAACAGTGCTTTTACTAATTAATAATTCTCAGATGTGATATTTCCAAGTGTTTTCAACCCATTTTGTTGTGAAAACACATTTCTTAAAAATGTGAGGTGACTTCCTACGTGACACTTCATTTCTTGAAAATTAAAAACGAAACAAACATTTGAAATGTAAACCTCTTGAAAACAAAAAACCATGTGGCACATGAGACATTTCTTGAAAGTTGAGGTGGCAACATATTTCCCATTTTTTTGAGCAAACAAACAGACCCTAAGGGGAGAAACAATGAGAAAAGCCAAGGTGAGGATCTAAGCAAGAGAATTAGTTCATGATCTACGCTCATGGTCATGGTTTTATGTAGCATACATTTGGATTAGTACAATGGGGGCGTAGTTTTCAATGTCACAGAAAATTTTCAATGTTGCTAGATTTTGCTAAAATCAAATTCAAAAAGGATTCAACGAAGCTGATGCTGTTGATGCTTCAGCTATTGCTGTAGTCGTCACACAAGTACAAGCCTGATCCGCATTTTGTTTTTCTCAGAAGTTTAATTTTTAATGCAGCATTGACAGCAAAGATAGGCGTGTAACTAGACCGGACTTGGGCCAGGCCGGCCTATCCAAGCATTGATAGCTCAGATATTATTTTGAGAGGGCTTTGTTTGACGTGGTGTAACTGTAAGTACAGCAAATATTACCTACTGAAAATGCTCAATGCAACATTTGTTACGGAAAAAGAACCCGTGACTAAAGAGCTTAGGATTTGTTACGCCGTGAAGAATTGAACAAGAAATCTAAACTTATTCTGCATTTATGATGATTTCTGTTCAAAATATTAATTCGTAAAGATTATAACTATGTCTTGTTTGAGTACTATTTGTTCTGGTGTGACTCAAATATCGAATCTGATCCATCTTCGGCTTGGTGGTTCTTTATGCAATAGATTTGAAGTTTGTAGTCAATGGATAAGAACAAAGTTACTGTGGATAGGAAACTCAAGTTGGATGGGGTTTTAAGGGTCCATGGCTACATGCCTTGGCATTAGTAAATAGATCTCAAGTGCATCGTAAAGCTTATGAACAGAGAGAACAAGTTTCTGTTGTTTACGAAGACTCATCGGTTTTGAGCCACAACATTAATCATGTAGTCCAGATAGAAGACAAAAGTCTTCTTTGAAGTCGTGAGATTTAATTCAGCTTATCTGTTTGACTCTCTTTTGTTCTTCTTCTTCTTCTTCTTCTTTTTGGGTAAAGAGAGATTGTATTTGACACGCCGACAACAGCAGTGAGCATTGAAGATGGCTCTGCAGATAGAAACAATAAATTCAAGAGGTTCTTGAATTGACTCTATATTTGGTTTGCTCTGGATGTGTTAGAGATTGTTAGAAAGATTGCATGAAGTGCTTTCTGGGATGTGATTTGATTAGTTATTGAGGTATCTCCACATTATATTCCTTAAAATTTAATAATAAAGCTATTCTCCTCCTTTGCTTGTGGACGTAGACTACAAATCGAATCATGTATATCTGTGTATTATTTGTATTCTCAGTATTTCTATGTGCCTTTCCGTGTGATTGGCATTTGCTTATCCTGAATCTTGGAGATTTTTCATAACACTGTGTAAGATATATGTCAATTTAAATCATATTATTTAGAACTAATATGTGGTGGGGTTGGACTATCAAAGATTCCAGATCTAAATTAACTTGATTTTATAATTTCAATGAGCTATATGTCAATAATGAGTAGATTATAATATATAGTTAATTTTCTATTTGCTTTAAAATTTCTCCACATTCGTGCTTTAGGAAGGAAAATAGCCCATAAAATACAAGGTCGCACAAATAGATCAGCAATGCACAAGAGGAGATTTGTATTCGTCTAAGAAGCATACATTATGTTCACACGTGCTACACAACTCCAACTGATTTAACTCACATCGGAATGGCTGAACATTTTACTAACACAACCACTTGTGGGCTGTAATGGGCTGCACGCCTGCAAGGCCTACTATCGGATTCCAATAAAATACTGATTTATCTGAACATTAGACTACAAAAACTTGGTTGGATGATTAACGCCTGAGTATGATTCTCTCAACAGAACATGATTCGAGCAAATGATTCCCTTCTCCAATAAATTCAACCAAAATCATCTTTTATTACATCGATATAAAAGATATAAAATTAACATCATGTTACATATTTAGAAATTCGAGATTCACAAATGCTTAATTATTTCCTCCCAAGTACATATGTGGACGAGAGGATTACAGCACCGGTGCTTAGAGTAGCAGCGAGAAGAAATCCACTTGAAACATAAACCAAGTTGAAGTATTTATTAAGACCAGGAACAAGCGCAACAGCTGAACCGAGTTGTTTCTTCACATCATAAGTAAGCCAAAATCCTGCACCAACTCCACTCGCAAAAAATAAAGCAAAGACCTGCATAATTAAGGGCGTCAAAATTTTGTGAGAATAGATGACTTATTTATTGATTTTGCTATTTCCAAATTAATCAGACAAGCAAAAGAACTATATATAAAGCTGTGGGAAAAGAAAATTGACCAGATCAAAGAACTGATGAAGCCATATATGCAACTTGCTACCGAAATAGTCCCCCGTGATGAGACTAATCACCGAGAAGAGTATTTGAACAAGCATGTAAGCGCCTCCAATGGCATCCACAGAAAGAACATACCTAACACAAAATCGAATCAAATAGATCATTAACCGAACACCAAAAAAGAGCAATAACTAGAGGGAAAAAAAAGTGAAAATAAATTAACCTGTAGGTATAGAAATATTTGAACGTGAGGTTCCCCCCTGTATCAGGATCAGCATCCTTAACTGTAACGGTGACGAGTATAACGAGTGAAACGAAGAGGAGAGCCAAGGAGAGGATCCTAAGCAACAGAATGGAGATTGCCAATGATTTCTGAGCCATTTCTTGTAACTTTTGTGCAGTTGATTGAATTGGTTCGTGATCACTACTGAGGGGTTTACATATATATAGCACGCAATTTGTACAAAAAGGCGTGTAATCTTCAATGTTGGCTATAAAGAAAATTTTGAATGTACATTTTGCTAAAATCCAATTCAAATATTTAAAATTGAGGGGGAGGAATTCAACGAGACCAATGCCATTGTTGTAATCGTCAGAACAGTAGAAGCCTAGTTTGTTCTTTGGTTTTGTTGCAAGTATGTTTTTTTAATAAAGATTGAGAATTAAGATAAGGGTGTAACAAGTTCGTATTTGGGCCAGGCTAGCCTATTTAGCCCATTGGAGAGGGTGTAATAATGTCTATATTGTTGGAGTATTTGAGCAGCGGAAGAAAAATTTAAACACACAAGAAACCCTAAATCTACCAAGCAATCAAGACAAACAGCACACAACAAGATTTAAAGTGGTTCCATGCGATCAAGATGATACGTGTACGTCCACAGGGAGAAAGGGGAATATCTTATTTGTTTTGAGAATAGATTACAAGAGGTTGAAACTACAAACCCCTAACAATGGTGGAATATAGATCTCT